>JALPQI010021658.1:0-12946 GCA_025490895.1 Thaumatotibia leucotreta
TAATTGACTGTAGGTAGTGCTCCTATAAGCTATAAGCTTTGGTATCCTATAAGCCTATAAGCTATGGTCAGATTTTACCTATTCTAAACCAATAAATAGATTCTGATTCTGATTCTGACGGTGAGTTGTGAACGACTACAATATTTATAGTTACTAAAGGAACAAAATTTACAGTATATGTGCACCTATCTGTACCTTGATATTAGTATGCACAATAATTTGAACTACCTACCTATACAATGTCTAAAAGTTTGTTGTCTTTAAAATTTTCAGAAGACAACGTGTAACGTAACCTTTGTTCCGATAACTGAAACCAACAAAGGACTTTAAGTGAATACATTTCCTGGAACAGATGAATATTTTCAACTGAAGTAAATTCACGGAACTTATTATTAATTCTGAAAGTTGAGGCACATGCACATGAGAAACAATATTTTTCTATTTCCTATAGATTTGGCAACGTCTACTCAAAAAACACAGTCAATAAGACTGCATGCAGTAACTACGCGAAATTTCAATACAACAACTTAAAAAGTGGTAGAGGATGTCCACATGAAACTCTTGTACCTACATATTTTATGGCAAAAAAGAATACTACCGCAATATAATGAAATTAAACTATTAAAACGGATGAAACATCACGTACCTAGATATATATTAATTTATTACATGATTTGATTGATTGGTGCTTAAATTCGTTTAGCTTTAATGTTTTTTAGTTAAGTTTAGATTAGTATAATATTATTTTGTGATGTTGTTTATTATTTGTATCTTTTGTGTTTTATGTGTATATCCAGTGTTTTATGATTCAATTAATTTATTAGATCCTGACGTTTCGAACACTTTTAGCGTTTGTGGTCTACACTATACTTTACGTGTCGGAATATGCACTACTTAGTCATATTTTTTTCTAAGATTTTTGTAATTGTCTATGTCTAGTGAGTAGCAAAATATCAACTAAATATTTATCATTTTATTGTATCTACTTACATGTCTAAATATTATTATGTACAGTCGACGTCAAAGGTGGCAAAAATTGCCTCGACATTAAGTTTGTGTAATTATATTTTTGGCACTTAAGCCGCAATGATATCTTTGACGTCCACTGTACAATTTTTTTTTCAGAAAAATACATAATTAGATGTCACCTTTGAGGGTAAAACTGTATGCCTCCCTACACCCCGATAACAGCGCATAAACACAGCCCGTAAACATGAGATAAGCCTAAGTATGTACCTCGTCGATTTCCACTTTTTCGCCAAAATCACATTTTTTCGTAATTTAAGCTTAGTAAAGACGCCATCCTTCTCCTCGGAGGCTTTTTTTTTCTGTGTAGTTCGTCAATAATAGATAAGCCTAAGTATATCTCGTCAAGTTGGTTCCTTTTACGGTCTGCTTTATCAGTCAGTGGGGTGATAAGCGCCAAACGAGGAAGCTCCGAGAAAACCGCTATCATTTTTTATAACGCAATATGCCGCTCGTAAATACTCCGGGCTCTTTCTCAGGTTATTTGCTTTTGTTTTAACAGGAAACTGGGAGGCTTAACGAATGCTTTTTGATTGTCTGATGGTGCTTTTCAGTAGGAAAGTTCAAGGTTTTTTCGTAAACGGCTTTATGCTTTGCAAATACGAAAGTTTTATTCTATTATTTAGATTTTTTTATCATGTTAATTACTAGAGTATCTTATATGTTGTTATGTTGTATTCATATTAGAAGGAAATAGTATAATATTTCGATACAAGTGCAAAAAAGTTGGAGCCCGAATGAAACGAGGGCGACAATCATCCGAGTTGAAAATAAGTTTTTACACGTGTATCGAACGACTTTTTTCATAACAAGTGCCTTAAAAAGGGAAATTTACGTGTGCAAAGTTTACTTATCCGCACTAGTTAAGAAAATATTGTTTTCGGTTATGTGTGGTTGCATTAGTGTGTAGCTACACCACTTAGATAAGTATAAAATGTATCAATCTGTGAGTTCCTGTAATTAGCTCCTTGTATTTACTTAACTGTGTAATGTTTGTCACAGCTGTTGAAGTTTCAAATAAAATAAAAAGGTTAACTGGAAGAGATCCCTTACAGGGATAAGTTCGCCTTTGTGCCTGTTTGAATTGTTGTGTATTTTTTTTTACCTGTTTTTTTGTGTACAATAAAGAATTTACATACATACATACACGGTATGGGGTTCTTCAAAAGAGGAGTGTACAAGTTCTTATTGGGTCGGCAACGCGCATGTGACACCCCTGGGGTTGCAAGCGCCCATAGGCTACGGTGACTGCTTTCCATCAGGCGGGCCGTATGCTTGTTTGCCACCGACGTGGTATAAAAAAAAAATACAATAAAATAATACTTAGTTTTAGAATACTTCAAGGTGTAAAAAAAGTTTTTGATATCTTTGTTTCAAATACAAAATGACTCAATATTTATTTCTTTAAACTTTTTTGAACAAAACAACGGCTTAATGTATTTATTATTCCCTTTTTTTTAAATATGGGGGTCGTATTAATCAACGATTACTTTAAGAATAAAAAACATTGTCTCACTATTCTGATCAAATGATACCAACGATTTCCCTGTGATATATTTTATTATTATTTATTTAAAACTTTATAGCATATGAAAATATACAATTTGGTTGACTTAATTTCTTAAGGCTTTCACTATCAGTCAACTATAGGGCCAAACAAAAAAAACAAAGTGGATGCATTAGAACTAACTAAATGAAAGTACATATTGGATACTAGGAAAAATAAATGCAATACATAATTAAATGATGACATAAATACGGGAATACATAAATAAATATTCAGTTTATAAATAAATATACACGTATAATTTAAAAACAAACATAAAACTGAGATTTCATCTTGACAGGTTCAATCCTTGCTGACTTGTCACTATAAAGAGAGGAACAAGTAAAGCCGACACGCTGAAAATGGCTGGATTATGCTGGAGAACGCAAAGGCTTTGACAACTGGATTGACGTTTCACATAATCAAGATGTATTATGTCATCTGAGACATGGTAATAAAATATTATGTGAACTATAATATGTATGGTAATAATATGTATGGCCGTGTGGTGACGGAAGTACATTTGTCACCACCCCAACTCCTCCTGCGGGTATCGTAAGAGTCGGCTAAAGGATTGAAGTGCCCATTATTTGATAAAAGATTAATGATGAGCAGTAGCGTCATCATAGTGGACACATTACTGCGATCGTCAATCCGCTTGCCCAGCGTGGCGAATATTGGCATTAACCTTCTTATGCGTCAATACGCTTAGTTAATAGGAGAGGCCTACGTCCAGCACTGACTATCATAGGCTGATGATGTGATGTGATGTACGGAACTACGGAACTGCTTCGAGAGACAGAACGGTAAGAAACTAAATGTATTTAAATTACGTATACGTAATAGATAATCAAGTGTCACCGACCATTTATTTATCGAAGATTGATGATGGGCAGCAGCGTCATCATAGTAGACACACTACTGCGATCGCCAACGCACCCGCCTGCCCAGCGAGGCGGTTATGGGCATTTACCTGCTAATGCGTCCATAAGGCCAAGGAGAATAATTCAGCCGGGTGCTCTCAGGCAAAAAAGGCACGATGGTTGTCGAGTTGCGGAAAAAGCCCAGTAAAACTAACAAACTAACTAACTAAGGCCAAGAAGAGGCCTACATCCAGCAGTGGACTGATATACGCTGCTGATGTATGTAAAAGACAATCCAAAGTATTTAGTCACCTGTATTTTATTGGTAATCTAATTCAACGAAATAATATATGTTGTTTATACATAATAGTACAACTATGTTGTGGGTACTAACCCACAAAACAACCCTAAATCGAGCTTTCTCAGGAACTAAGTTAATACGTGTAAGATTGTCATATTAAGTTCATCATCAGCCCACTGTCATCCACTGCTGGACATAGGCCTCCCCTACTTCCCCCTCCGCTCCGTTTCCACCAGCAACTACCTCCTGCCACTTTCTTCATGTTATGTACCTAATAGGTATGTTAAATTTATTTTAGGGCCTGTGCCTACTTAGCATCTTTCAAGCATCGTAGCCTGGCGGCATCGTGGTGGGCGCAAATCTTTAGATTCAAAGAACTTTAAGCTTCCAAATATCACGTAACGTTATACCACAAATTGGAACTGAAATTATCCATCTTCCTACGTACGAGTATATATTTGTTATTACCGGTTCCTAAACCGGAAAGTAAAGTAATAATATATCCTAATATATTATTACTTTCACTGTGGAGCATCTTACGCAACTAAGACTACACGTGTATAAAGTAATCCTTGCGTGTGATGAACGCATAAGTGCGGTGTGGTGTGTCGGTTTGACAGCCTACATAGCATAGTTGGTGGTAGCACACCTCGATCAGTGTTGATATAACCACCAAATTAAAAATTTAAAAACTACCGACTTGAACCAACATTCTCCTAGATCCCATAATCAGAACCCGTCCTGGTGCTAAGGAAACCATCTCGGGGTTATACACGTTCGATCACAAAAAAAATCGGTTCACGATTTCTCGGTTCTAACAATCAAAAAATCTAAAATCAAAAATCTATGAAACAAACGCGTTGGTTGGTACGTACACAACCTAAGCTCGTGTAGACGCACACGCGCTAAGCTTGTGTGAGTGAGTTACGACATGCGAAGGTAACTGTGCAGTCACCGGAGCGGGAGGGGTCGCCCTTTCAGTGGGAGGCAGGGTGTGTCGAAACTATACGTTAGCACTATTTAAAAATTACCGTTGTACTATTGTAAGGCTGCGTTTCCACCAGAAATGTGCGAGGATGTGTTTCCATACAAATGACACCTCGCTCGAGTAATTAATTGGTGTAATTCGTATGCAAACACATCCTCGCACATCTCTGGTGGAAACGCAGCCTAAAGCTCCATCTATATCGGATAGAAACTTGTTTGGGTCATTCAGTGAAATTAAAAAATCAAGATTTTTAATTGTTACTACAAATCACCACTAACTCTTCACGTGGGTATCGTAAAAGTCGACTAAGGAATTAAAGTATCACCGACCATTGATTTATGAAAGACTGATGATGGGCAGCAGCGGCATCAATCATCATAGTGGACACACTACTGTGATCGCCAACCCGCTTGCTCATCAGGGCCATTATCACCTCCTAATGCGTCTATAAGCATATGTATTACCAGAGGCCTGCCCGGAGACATCCTGTCCTATTTATGCTCCTCTATCGGAATAGAGGAGCATAAATAGGCTGATGATGATAGTTGGAAATATATTACTCATATTATGCTATCCTTTCCGTCGCCATTTTCCACTATATGCCTCCATAACTTTGTTAATTTACAAATTTTCAGGATTACGCGATTCCCATTTCCTGCGCACGTGTACCTACTAGGAAACAGTAATAAAATCCATGAAATAATGCGTGTTCGTAATAATGTAAGCTGATTCTACGAAATATTTATTATTTACCCGGTAATAATCTCATAACGACAACCAGATAATAAAATATTTTTTACTAAATTGATTGTGGGCTAAGAAACATCTATGAAACAAAAAATAGATTTATCACAACACATACAATACAATACAATACAATACTCTTTATTGCACACCATAAAAACAGTAGAATAACAGATATACAGTGTTACAAGTACAGGTATTACAATACACATTTATGTAATGCTTTACTTCCGACTTAACTTTGTATACCGGCCTGGATTTTCAAACAACCAGTTATTAAAAAATAAAAAAACGGTAATTTCTATATGTTGCAATGTTCCAGTACCTATCCAGTATCCAGTAACTATTGTTTTTTGGTTAAGTTTACTTTTAAAGTTTTGGTTCCATCTGACCTCTGCGCGTTTGGGATTAGTACATAATTATTATTTGGCCTTGTGAGCTATTTTAATGCTATTTACAAGCTGGACTATGGAACCAATATCAAAAAACGGCCTTTAGAAAACTAAGCTAGATCAATTTCTATTTAGTTTCAGGCGCCGTGAAAGTGAACCTTTGAAAGCATTCCTTAGAGCCAGCTATATATTTCAAAGTGTGCTCATAAGACTCCTCGGATATCCGTCCGTTTCATCTCCATTTTATTTTCGGCTTAGATAAGCCTGAAGATTTTTTCGAGACAAATGAGATACACGGACGCGATATTTTTTTTCTTTCCTATTCATTGTGCCAGTACATTATTTCTTGTGTTTTTTGGTCATGTTTCGCGTCGTCTAAAACACTTTACGAGTTCTAAACATGTTTCTACTCTTGATCATATGATCTTGGGTTACGGGGGATAAAGTCGCACACCCGAATGAATCTTTTTATGCGAATGTGAAATAGGATTGTATTTCGCTTGCGTGTAGTCATGTAAATATTATTTTACATGGCGTCGCGTTACAGATGTTATTGCGTGTTCCTGTCGAGCCGTCATTTTGAAAAGTACCAGATTTACATGTCGCGTATTTGTTAGAATTTTCTTTTTTTCCTTTCATAATTTATATATAACGGATGATGAAAAAACATACTTTCTTATCTATGTTTTTAAGCTAACATGATCATTGACATTATTAGGGATATTTACCATGTCAGTCCGTGCAAATGTCACTTGCAATAGTGCCGAACTATTGGGTGTAATTTTCCCTGATACATAAAGTATCACAGAATATACATAGTTAAGTATAATAAAGCATATCACCTTACGACCCTAGTCTTCTGGACGTTAAACGAGTTTATCTTCATTTCGGTGCATCCTAAAATAAACCGATTATGCAGTTGGTTTATTTTGCTGAGGTTATTTTATAGTCAAAGTCCTATGTTAGCAAGTTCTCAACCACTCATGATTGCGAGAGGAGATACCACAGTGCCGCAACAAATTCAGCCATATTTTAAAACATTTGAGCAAGAGTGGTACAATTATAAATAATCAATCAAAAAATAATAGATTAATTCTCTTGCCGAGTTCATAAACAGGTGTACAGTAGTGTGCACAATTGTTTACATATTTAATGAACTCGACTGTACAATGTTAGGAACATACTAGTAAAACACAATCTCATGATGGCCTCGAAGCTATAAAGAAAGTATAATGTTTTGATATCCAATTTCCCAAGCTAATTCACTTCTACGGTATCCGATGTAGAATATGGAATCTCCTCAGAAAATGTGTTATAAAACAAAAAGTAATGTCACTTATATTATAATACGTACATTATTGTTAACCCTTAATGCGCATGACTCAAAAAAATCCTGAATTCAAGCAATTCATGTAATACGAAATTTAGAAAAATATAGTGTTATACGTAATAAACGTCATAATCAATGTGCAAATACTCGTATAATATATAATTAAAGGTATTTATTTTAAAACGTATCATTACTCTTTTATGTATATTAATTTGTGCTGAATAAATGAAGTCTACTAACTACAATTTACTTATTTTTAAATAAGTAATCACTTAAGTACTTTAATTATATCTTAATGGAATACCATTTTTCATGATTTCAACAACTTATACATAGACATAAGTATTGTTTTGGAAAAAATAATTGTCTATTACAATTACCTACATCCAAAAAAAGAATATAAAGAAAATTCGTAGTTTTATTTCCCGATGAGTTTGCGAAGACAAACATCAGATCCGAACTTTGATCCTCAGAGGCGCATGTAACTTAGAAAAGTAAATAGATATATAAGCTGCGAACTTGCAAAATGAACATCTATTTGTTCCGTGATGATATTTATCTGCTGATTTCAGGCTAGAGGCTTAGATTTCCGGACAATCCTAATCCGAAACTTTTATTATGCACATACCTTTCTTGCATCCTGAAAGCTAAAGGATAAGGACTATGCGAAATTTAAGAAAATTTGGGTTTCCGATATTTTTACTGCCACCAGGCGGAGCTACGTAGGCATGAGGTCCAAACAGCGGTCCTACCGGAAAAACGAAATTCGTAAATTTCTAGGATTTGTCTCTTTCACTCTAATGACCCCTTCGTTGGAGTGACAGAGAAAAATCCGCGAAATTTACGAACTTCGATTTTCGCGGTAGCAGAACAGCTGTCAGATTCATACTTTTTATAGGTACTCAACATAAAATATCGAAATTCTATTGTATTTGAAAGTTTGTTGATATTATTGTAATGGATTACGACTAATAAACGGTGTCGCCAAACTGAAGATAAGGCTCTAAAACAGGGGCCCAAAGTCAGTGGTCGTAAAGAAAATTACTAGATCTTTGTTCATTTCATGGGAATTGACTTGGAACATTTTTTTTATTTATTTCAGAAAACAATATTCCTAAAGTAATGGTTTTAAGATTAAATAAACCTAAATATAATATTATGTAGTAAATTAAATATGCGAAAATTGAATATTTGTTTTAACATATCTATTTATGTATCTATCTAATAATAATCGTACCCATATCACAAGCCTTAATTGAGCTTACCGTGGGAAAAACCTTTAGTACTTTTGTTGTTTAGTTATACAATGTATTACCATGATACATGGTAGCATACTGTATAGGGAAGTTACAGTCAGAAATAGTTAGCATCCCAATGCACAGAATCTTTCTTGCAGACTTGAATGTGGTTTGCATTGTATTGCTAGGTTTACTCCTACCTCGTTACCTCTCACGTCGTTAAGGTTTTTTCAGAATGCTGGAGTTTTCTGCAAGCATTATTGTAAAAGAATAAGAGTTTAAAAACGCAAGAATGTAGTTTTAAACACAAAAGATCTAGGTAAATTCAAAGAACCTACCTAAATTTGTAAAACCTACAAAGCAAAATCAAAAATATTGTAGTATTTTTACTTATGATAATACATCGAAACTTGTTTTTAATTTCTAAGGTAATAAAAGCAGAGAGAGAACACGGAGTAAATGTTAAAAAATTGTTTTAAAACGAAGTTAATATTAATACCCTTTATAACTCTAGGTACACCTACCTGATTCATTCATTTAGTTTATGCATTTCAGCTATAAGACGTTCACTGGCTGAACATAGTCCTCCCATTTGGACAGTCAAGTGAAAAGATAAGTATCGAAAGAATCCGCTCATAAATATGTTACGACGTTCTTATTACACAGAATTAGAGTGCACTGGGACATATTTTTGAACATTTCTGTGCACACATTATTTTGTCTTTGACTGGACATCCACATACTACATCGGTTGAAAGTATAGGTAGGTATGTACATATATAATATATATGTACATTACTTGTACTTTAAAAAAACATATTATGTTTTTTTAAAGTAGGTATCTAGTAAGCAGTAGCCTTTTATCAGGGACACCAACAGGGTGTCAAATACCGTTGCCGACCTTTCAGATGTAAGTATCTGGTTGCTATGTTCCTTTATTATTCTTCTATTATTATCCAGTATTGCCTTGGTAGGTACTTTATTAACAAAGCGATTGTAGCAAGGGAGAGAAACAAACACAATTTCAGATGAAAATTCGGTCTCATTAACGGCTCCCGTTTACAGTATGCTGAACTACAATTATATTCGAACAACGTCGGTTGCAGCTATTAACGGGCTTCGCCAGTAATTATTGGCTATTTGTACATTGATGTTATCAGGAAAATCTAATTCATTGCGACACTTTAGTTCATTATGTAGTTTTTGTTTATTAAGTGGAAGAATAATCATTAGACAGCTACTGACAGAGATTATTTCACAGAATAATGTATATTCTTTCCCTTCGGTGATGGATTCCATCTTTGAAACTAAGGGATAATGTTTATCTACTTAAGTGTTGTACTTACATTGTAATATTGTTGTGTTGCTGTATATAGTTTTAGTATTATTCCGTTCTTAAGATTTTTTTTCTCTTGCTCTTGTACTGTATATTGAACTCTTCTTGATCTAACGTATCGCTTTTTGCTATAATCATCACATTTTGAATGTGTTGTATGATAAAATTTTACATGTAACATAAACCTTATGACATTATTTGCAAAAGCTTTTCACGAAACTACCTCAGTTTCTACACCCTCTCTCGCAGTTCGCTAAACCCTAGATTTTATTCCAAAAATGCAGTGGATAAACACAAATTTCAACTTATGAATATCGCGGTCGAGTGTAGGTACGTGTAGATTTCCCTGGAGATCTCAACACTGATAAAGTACATTCACACGAAAAACTTCTGTCCCTCGATGACCAACTTCCGAGCAAATGGATTAAGATCGTTCCATGCTTCCAAACTTGTTATTATTGCTAACTGAAATTGTGTATGAAATAAGGAGTATTACTCACGCAGAGTTTAGATGTGGTGGAGAAGTTGTATACTTACCTTGCGTATTTCAAAGTGGCTAGCACGGTTGGTTGCTCTTGGGAACAATGCAGAGTTGTTCAAGTGTAACTGCGCCGCGAATTAAAATAGGCAGCGTTGTTTCACCGACACGCGCATAAGTTGGTCGACTTGAGGACTTGTACGCAAGTTAGTGTCTCATCGGTTAGTGTTTGTAATAAGCGCTGAGCGTTTCTATAATTGGCCGAACCATAGTACAAGTCGTATAAACTGCCCTTTTTGTTTTGCTCGGAAAGGATTATAAAGACAACATGTTTTACTAATAATTCTGCTTTTTTGTTGTGATTTACGCAACACTTTGGCTAGCGCCTAAAACAGGGATGATTTAATTTAAGAAAACTTAAATATTCCAGTTTTCTTAAGTAAATCGAATTATCATATTAATTAAAATAATATTCACATTATAAAAATCACCGCTTTTGTGTATATCGATAATTAGGTTTAATAGTGTAAATACTTGCCAATAAGTTTAAAACTAGACCATTCTGCGCTAATTACCTTAAAATTAAGCGATGGTATCAAAATAAACAAAAGTGCTAAACACCATTTTCTGGAAATAATTATTTTTATTTTGTACTAGCAGAACCATGTGCTACCGGAACTGTGTCATCATCATTGTCCTTTTAAATATTCCAGATATACTCATACTTACAAATTTATCGAAGGGGTTGCAATAGTTACCTACATTGTTATTAATAAAAATAGTATTCGATTATCGAAATATCTTTATCATAATTTAATGCATTATACGTACTGGATTATCTAACTTGTTTACCAGTGTGTAAATGCCATACAATAAATTAATGAATCATAATATTCATAAACGCTATAGTTATATTCACAACATAACATACCGCTATCTCTTCTCGCTTCTTGTGCTAACCTCTTGTATGTAAGTTGTCTCTTACTTCGAAGCGAGCTGCATACTAAGCGAACTCAGCCAAAGTTGGCCACAACTGAAACTTGGCTCCAATGTTACGCGTTCATTTGTATTATTAAAAGCCGAACCATACGGCATATGTCGCTCCAATTTACGGATAAATTATTTATTTGCTGCAATATATCACCGAAGTTAGGAAACTTGGTCCTTGGAGACCGAATCGATACGTATAAATCGGACCTTGTTTGTAACGTCTACTCACACTACGATCTTACTTTCGTGCTACCTAAGGACTTAACTAACTTTATATACAGTGTTTTCCAGTAAGTAACGAGATTGGATACCGACCCTCTTAGCGTTTTGTAACTAAAACGCAAGGGATACCCAGTTCGTTAGTTGTTTGAATGGTTTTACTTGAATAAGATATTATATATAACAATAATATATATCAGTACTAAAATAACTAAGATTAAAGCCCTTCAGCTATTGAATATTAGTGTGACAAGCCGTCTCACATCATTAGCCTACTAGGTATATCAGTCCAATTCTGGACGTAGGCTTCTCCTATTAACTATGCGTATAGACGCATTAGGAAGTAAATGGCCATAATCGTCACGCAGTAATGTGCCCAATATGATGACGCTGCTGCCCATCATCAATCTTTTAACAGAAAATGGTCAGTGACACTTCAATCCTTTAGTCGGCTCTTACGACACCAGCGGGAAGAGTTGGGGGCCACACGTCCAATAACATAAATATTAAGCGGTTTACTTTACATTTATGGCATTATTCTTGTTAAAGAAAGTCGTTAACAAGAAAATGCATTTCTGTAACCCAAAGGACATTTTGCATAATACAAATAAAACGAGACGGCTGATTTATGTAGCGCTCGTTGCATGCTTCGCTCTATTTTCGAAGGATTTAGCAAGTAACTTTGGGCTTCATGTTTATATGATGTTAAACGCCATGAAGTACAAACAATGCTGACAAAGTGACACAATTTCATCGCTTCTTAAGTACAGGGTGGCAAAAAATTAAGTATATTCCCGTTACAGTGAAGTTTTCGGACGCAGAATAGACGCCACAGGATTTTTTTTTTCAAGATATCGAAAAAATTACGTCGGTATTGTTGGCTGCGACAAAGTTTACAAGTCAGGCCAGGGCAGCGTGCGTAGTTACGATGTAAATTGCTAACACTCAGTCGCGATCGAAACACAAACCATGTTACGCTACTGAGCGTCTGCGATTGTTATCTCATTATATTATCATCATATCAGCCGAAAGACGTCCACTGCTGAACATAGGCCTCCCACAAAGATTGCCATAATGACCGATCCTGTGTCAACCGCATTCAGCGGACTCCTGCGACCTTCACCCGGTCATCAGTCCACCTTGTCCCCCACGAGGTGGACTGATGACCTTGTGGGGGGCCTACCCACGCTGCGCCTTCCGGTACGGTATTGTTATCTTGGCTACGCATATTTCTATACGTGTTAATCAATAGTAATTCTGCACCAGCTATTACAAATATAATTAAACGGTTAAACAAATTCAAGTTTATTTAGTCACTACGCGCGAAATGTTTCTGAGAGCCGGTCTCCATTATCAAGTACTGAACCCGCGTTCACGCCTCGCACGTCGTTACTAAATACACGTGACGTGAGTTTAACCATTTAATTATATTTTATAGTTATTTTGTTTAAAGAAAACTTAAATTCAATTACCAGCTATTATCTTCCGACTTGAC
>JALPQI010021659.1:0-18608 GCA_025490895.1 Thaumatotibia leucotreta
GTTGCAAATCCTAATACGACAGTTTTGATTAATGAAAAATCAAATTTAAGAGGATATTTTAAAATTAAAACTGCCACATTCCGTTTTGAGACTCCTTTTTATATAAAGAAACATAATATTTACGTATTTATTTTATTCAAAACGGCCACATCTACAAATGTGGCACTTTTGCTTACATATTTCTTAACGTGATCACTTATTTTTTCGTTTTATGGCACTTTTGCACTAAAATGTCGTGCGTTTTGGTCAACGGTCGAGTCGCAACTGACAAAATGGCTGTTTAGCACTGAAATTAGTCTCGAAAGAGGGATAGTGCAAAAAGGGCACCTGCATAATTTTGATACTTTCTAACGTCAAATCGACAGGTGTCTTAGTGCCACGTAAAATATCAGTGCTTATAATGTCGTTTTTGCAATAAAATCATTTTTCACGGTTTTCGAGTTGTGTCGCTTTTGTATTTAATGGACGATATATACATTCTGGCAACATGTAAGTCAAGTCGATTTATTGTCAATCTAACTCAGAAATAGAAGACATTAAGCCATCCCTTTAATCACCAATTATTTTAATTCTCTTAACGAATATGTTGTTTTCTGCTATTCGTTTTAACTTAATCCAAACGCATGTTAAACAAGTTGTAAGTGGTTCACTATTTATATCGATATTGTCCTAAACACCCAAAGCACTAGGATTTTTTTAAATTACAAACTATTCGTTCCGGCTTTGGGCGGGGTGACTATGGACATAAAAACTAACGACATGAAATAAATTTAAATTGCGATTATAAGTTTTTGTGGTTTATGAACAATTAAAATAGTGTTTTTGACTAGTTTATGACTTGTAGGAGGGCTTTCTGTAAATTTAACATTTTGTACAACTTAATTTAAATCGTAGCTATCTTGGGCCGTCTTTGTCTGTTTAGCCGCTTTTAAGAAACCTCGAGAATCTCAAACAAATTCTTAATTCGTACATAATTAATTGTTTTATTTATACGTAGGATATCTTAAAGAATTTATTCCATTTAAAATGTACGCACTGCACCTGCACTTTACGTAACTATTGTACAACGTCGACCGCAGAATCTTTATCGGCTTTTGTCATCGAAAAATTCTCATCGCACCCATTTATCGACATTACTCACTACGACATCAGTGAGTGACATTTACTAGAAACGTGAAAAAGCCGTCACTCAGAGCCCCCCGTAGTCTCGGCCTTTGCGGTCGCAAAATGTCTCAATCTAGTTTTTTGTTAACGTTACCAAGTATTTCTGGCCTCCTAACTTCGAGAAGAAGTAAGTGCATAACCTTTTTGAAACACATATGACTTTTTACAGTTTTTTACATTAGTTGACTCCCATTAATGTTGACATGAGTACGAAGCAGGTACGGCATGCTGAGAGGATGGATTTATTAAGGACTTATTATTTGACTTTTGCCGCTAGTTGTAGATGGCGATTAGGTTGAAATGAAAGTAGTGAAAGGTGGTTTATTGTTAGTCAGCAAAATATGGGTTTTTGGGTAAGTTTAGTGGAAACTGGTTCAAGGTTTATTGTGCATTTTGGGCCACTGAAGTATTGATAAAATTCAAAATTAAAATTGGTTTTATACAGATTTACGAAAATAATCCGTAGTGAATTGATTGTTATCGATAGTTTCATTTTTTTAATTCAAAGAATAGGTACGCATTGCATTGCCTTAAAAGACCTCATAAAACATCAAAAGGTAATAAAAACAACAATTTGCAAAAACCTTCCCCAAAGAGTTATTTTAATAGCTTGCAAAACCTTTCTATTCGCAAAGGCTTATTATATTACCCTTCCCGATTGTCTTTCCCTAAACAGAACTATAACTGCGTTTTTTAACTGTTATTGCGTCTAATAGTCCGCTAAAAATCCGCCACGACTATAAAACACAATTGGCGAAATTTTTAGCGGGGTAGAAAAACATTTGTTTTTTCAACCCTCGCAATTATGAAGGGGTATAGAAAGCCGGCAATAAAGGCACCGCCAGAACTGCCACCGAAGGGTTGCCCGCGCCACTATTTCTATAGCACATCAGAGGCCCTACCGCGAACATCGAAAATCGTATTTTTTTTTCTCTCTGTCACTCCAAAGGCAGCGTCCTCGGTGACGGAGGAAGATGCCCAAATTTTTCATTTCGCGAAGTTCGCTGTAGGTCTATATAGACGGTTCCAGCTTGGCCACTTTGAAATTGACTGCCGTAAAATCTGGCCAAATGGTAAAGTTTATTTCGGTGATAGTTTTATGTAGGTACCTATTTGCTGTGTGATATTGATTGCATCTGATTTTGATTCAAGGAAACCTTACAAAACATAAAAACAATGTCGATTTGCGAATATTTTATAAAAATCTATCAATAGGTTATGTCCCTAATTAATCTCATAAAGTAAGTCACGCAGACCATATTTAATACAACAAAAAAGATTCTCCCTTGCGTAGCATCATACCACAACTTGCATATTACATGCAATTTACAGCAATGTAACAAAACATAATACATCCGAGTTCTGATAACATCTAAATAGGGTTTTAGTTTTAAGTTTCATTAATATAAGCAATCCAAATAAAGTATCCAATCACAACAATGTCGGTAGTTGGAAAGAAACTAGAGAATTTTGCATACTAATATATAATTTTGCATAGCATTAAGACTTTTGACTCGAAACAAGTTACTATACATACATTTATCAAATATACGATTTCGCTATCCTTATAACATCCGAAGTCTGAACACTGCATAAAACAGTACCTACCTACTTTCCACCTCATGGCGTTCATAAAAAAAATACAAAAAACATCCTCCATTGTATAGACTATCTCATAAAGTAATTTGCGCAAATTCGCAAAAGGGTAAAACTCTAACGGCGAACTTTTATTTGAAATACCCGTTACGCATTGAGTTCCGGTAAAAAATTGCAGTCCCCGTTAGTTTTAGTTTTATAACTCGTTTAGCCCTCGGGCTGTAAATTACCCTTTGTTTCATCATGTTTAACTTCGTATTACAGGTTTGTAGGTTGTTTGTTTGATGCTTGCGAAAAATGTGGTATCTAAATTAGCTAACGGTCTGATTCACAGTCACAGACCACAGTCCTTGGATCAAATTTTCACTATGCTTTTCCCTAGGCATACAAAAGGAAAGGATAGCTAACATTTATCTGACAGATATACTTTATCTGGAGATGCTGAGACAAGCCCTAAATGTACCTATTTAATGATAAAACCTTCCTTCAGTTCAATTTCACAGAAAACATGTCATCATCTGTAAATTTATACGGTTCTTAGCTTTGGTGTTGGCGATAATAGTACGAGAAAGTACCTATAATTGCAGAGTAGGTTAGAACGACAGGTCGCACCTTTAGAATGAAAGTGACCTAATCCTAAATTTTCGAATAAGGAATGTTAAGCTTTTAGATGTTTTTAATTAAGTAGGTACATAATTCATCATTCCAAAATTTTGAATTAGGTCACTTTCATTCTAAAGGTGCGAGGCCATTAAAATGTTTCAGACATGAGTAGACAAAGCAGTTTTTATCCATATTTAGAAATACGGGTGCATAGCCATACCTACCGTATGAGAGTGGTTTCTTTCGATACGTTTTGGCATTTGACGATAATCATTAAGGATCCATAACCCTTGACGACCAAAATAAAGTTAATCCCCAAAAGTAATAAGACACTTACCCAAATACTTCCCGGCACCTAATCCTCTATAATTAGGGGCTGATTCGATCCCTGGAAAAGAAATAAACCGTTTTATAACATCAACTTCCTTAACCCCACGTAAAGCCCGCCGTAAAACTCATAGAAGATCGGGCCGGCGATATGGCGCGGAAATAAATCGCCATTTAAAATCAATTTGTGTAAAGGCCCTGGAAAGTAGTTCGGTGACGGGGTCAGCTTTGGCAAAGTACAATTGTATAGAGTAGGGCATCTCTAACAAGAGAGTGGAAAGCAAAAAGTGCCGTAATATACTACAACTCCTACAACGCTTTCCTACTTGAGTGGCCACTGAACATATTGTAGAAGTGGAAGACTTGCATTTGTGTGCACAATTTTTGCATTTACAAATTTACTCGATACGTAATGCATTCTATAGCGTTCGCACTAACATATTGAAGCGAGCGCGATGGCCTGCTTTACGTATCGAGTTAAACCTAACGTTAACGATACAGGCGCGGATCCAGGGGAGAGGGGGGCAATGGGGGCACTTGCCCCCCCCCTCACACTGGACTTTTGTATGCAGTTTTATGTATAAAATAAAATACTATCATGTATATCATAGGGCAGTGCCCCCCCCCCCCCCCCTAAATGAAGTCCTGGATCCGCGCCTGTACCGATGCTTGCAAAATAATGGTACGGCTACAGTAGCCATGCCGTACCATGGCTTCTACGGCTATTGGTTTCCGCTCTCAGGTGGCTGACGTAGCGAATATACAGCAGCATTCTCTGCAAGTGAGTGCCCCTATTTACACATAAGCTACCCCAGAAAGATTAGGTACTATTTTGTCCCTACACTGTGACACGTTCGTTCCGCGTTATTGGACTCTGTCGCCCGCGTGGGTACTAATATGACCTTAGAAAGTACGTGCCTTTTCATTGGTAACGTTGCCACTTTGCCATTTCGGAGATCGTGCGTTTGTTTGTATTGTACGTAGTTCAGATTAAGATATTTCATTTCTTTTGAGCGGCATTTCTGTTGTTCATAAACAATCTTACTCGTATCAGAATCATAATCAGAGAGCCATTTTTTATTTTTATTTTATTTTATTTATTTGGGAGTACATAACAAATTTACAAAAACTGATTTATTGGAAAGGTAATGAGTACAATTTAATTATACCTATACGTAAAGATAATCATATCCCGTTTACAAAATAAATTAACTAAATTTAGTACGTATAAAAAGGCCTCTCCTTCGGTGAAGAAGGAGGGACGGTATTAAAACTCTATGGGTTACCAGCCCTGCTAGGAGAATATCTATAGTCGTAGGCTAAAGATGCATTCAGACCAAGCGAACATTCGCTATTCTAACCTCCCACTCTACGAAATTCGATCGTTACACAAAACGTGATTGGTTGAATTCGTAGAGCGGGGGATAGAACAGCGAATGCTCTTTTGGTCTGAATGCACCTTTAGAACGAAATATTTAGTTTATGAGGAATGGATTCAGGTTTGTATTGTACTGTACCAGAGGATTAAAGAGTTGACAAAAATACGGCTATGAAATGCACTCGTAAAGATGATGAGGATTTATTAAATACAAAAGGAAAGCCTTTTGTCGACGGTGGAAATAGATTCTAACATGAATGGACACTATATTTTGGTCGTAATATCCAGTTGAACTAATCTTGTTTCTTGAATTAAAATGTAAGACATGAACTTGTTCTATTGTTCTTTTTCATAAAATTTCAAAACAGATATATGTGTCACTTACTTATTGTGTTTCTGAATTTCATGATATGATAATATGATGAGCGATTTCAAAATAAGAACGTAACTACGTTCCCACGTGACCTATGGAGAATTGAGCTTAGTGGGAGCTCTTAAAAACCTGTGTAGGTATGTGAAAGACCAAATGAAACCATCCTTATCTTCACAATCATAAGTCATTGTTCACCAACCTACCTACCTTTATTATAGCATATTCCCTCCCCATTTGCACTCAATATGACTTTCTTACCTCATCACGTTTATTAAGCAAATGTAATTATCATTAACCACCTTCGTCGCGTCAACGCGGAAAAAGCAAATGTCCCAGCAAAGTTAATCGTAAGGGGTTCCAGGGTTTACGCAAAGACCAGTTACAGCATGAGACTGGCAATCATTGAAACACAGTAGCCGTATCATGAGTTGATAAGTAAGGTTTACCCCAACTAGCAAAATTGTCTTGGACGCTTATCAACAGCTTTGGACAACGTTTAAGGCATGTCATTTATTTTTAAAAACACAAAAAAAGTATTAACACAATAAACAAAAATTATAAATAAAAAAATTGCCCCAGGTCCTGCTGAGGAGGTAGAGTGCCCAGAAGGCTGGTCGCATTGCCGCGCTGGACTGCTATGCTGAGTCTTTGCGCGAAATACTGGCCAGCCCTCTGGATTTATATAAACGTTTTTAAAGGGAGTTGGTTAAGAATGAGCCCCTTAGAAAGGCAAGCGTACAGACGTTTTTGCACTATAAGAACTTATAAACTTATAAAGTTGTCTTAAAGATGTCTACAAGAGCTCTTCGCAGAAACGTTTATAAGGTCGATGCCTTACAGATTCACTTAGTTTCTTCGACTGTATTTATTAAAAAGAGACGTGTAGCTGCGAGTAGATGTCAAACGCCAGATAATCTAACCACCATAACAAGGTAATATTTTACGAGTAATCACCTAATAACCCCTATTTTGCTGTGACAGTATCTCCTCACCGTAGGGTGCTTCTTATTTTAGCAATTTTGTAGGATGTTCGAGTTCGAGCCAATATAGGAGCTCTTTGCTCTCCCGATTGCAATTTTCTATGGGGCACCCTCTCGTTTTGTTATTTGATGAGTAAACCATTTTTTTTTCAATTATTATAAACAAAAATTAGGGGTCGCTACCGAAGTAATAAAAAAATGACTAATCATTTTGACTTTCTTGAACTTCGTACTTCGGGAGAGCAAAGAGCTCCTTTATTGGTTCGAACATCCTACAAAATTGCAAAAATAAGAAGCAGCCTACCTCACAGTCTACATCATGGACTAGTCGCTAGCCACGAAAAAGAGCAAATGTCCCGGCAAAGGTGAACTCAAGGGGTTACGGGACTTAAGGGCTTAAGCGAGCGCCAGGCTCGGCTCGTATTGGGGCTTACCCATGATTTACTCGTTACCCTGCCTCGCTTCTCCTTTTTTCTGTTTACTTAACTCACGGGTTACCCTTTATTGGGCAAAGTCGGAACTGATATCCCTCGCGACATAAAGTTTGCGACTTACTGGTACAGATTTGTATCGGATTCGGTTTTATGGGTAAGATTGGGTACGGTTTAAATGCCCGGAGTTTTATTGGGTTTGGAGGTGGAAAGAAAGTTTACAGTTAGCTCTGGAAGTAGATAAGCGGGCGAGGTGTTCCAAATTATGTGCACATGCTATTACCTAGTTTTTTATTGGATTAATTCGACCCGAATACGACTGTGTCAAGTATGTATATGCTAGTAGGTACCTTATAAGTACAGTCAAAGACAAAATAAGATGTACACAAACATATTCAAAAATATGTACCAGTTCACATTTATGAGCGGATTCTTTTGATACTTATTTTTGCACTTGACTGTACTATCATGAGTGTGGGACATACTGAAGTACGACCTCTTCAACTTGTTTTTTTATTCTTGTGTTCCTCTTATAATAAGAAACCCGTGGTCCTCTTGGTCTTGGAGGTACCTAGTTAAATCTTAAGAATTATTGCAACGAACTTTGATTTTCTATCTAAATCTAAAGAGTAAATTTTGTCTTGAAATTTAATGTTTCTAAGGCCCAGCCACGACATTGGTCTAAGGCGACCAGCGGCGAGCGAATCCATGAGTTGGAGCGGGATGCCGATATGGGTACTCCCTCACGCACGTATGGTTTTCCGCTAAGCCGGTCGCCTTAGACCAATATCGTGCCCGCGGCATAAAAGTATGAGTAGGTAGAGTCAACATTCAAAGCTTTTCAAAAATCATCGTTCTTATATTAATTAAGTGTTATTTCACATGACTAAGTTATTACCCTATGTCAAAGCGAAGATACGTAGTAGGTACGTCAACGTTGGATGTCTAGAAAGTTGTAGGAAACAAAACATCACAGCTAATATGAAGCAATGCAACGAATTTGAAAGAAGTCAACTCTCTTTCCAAAAACCGAAGTCACCGAAGTGCACTATTTACCACTACCCACTGACATTATCATAATACCTATCCTCAATACTTTTTGCCCGTAATGCAGGCAAAAACACCCAATTTGATTTAATAGTGGTAACCGACGTCAAAAACCGGTGATAATACACCATCGTAAATCAACGCCATTGCGATAAGTATAACATGTCATTAATCATGCCTAAATAGCCCTTAAGCGCCCACAATCTTTTGAAGGGCCGTGAAATTCTGCTCAAAACTTTAGTAAACATTGTTCGCGTTTCAATAGCTATTTTTAGGATGTCGACGGAACGCAGACTTATTATTCGACGCATATAGAATTGAGTTTACCTTAATGCTTGCACTACCTACGCAGCTACGTAAATAGATTCGATATAAGTACCTTCTATAGAATGATACATGCTCCAAAGCCAAGGTAACCTAAGGTATTTAGCGAAAATATAATGAAATGGAAGGAAATGGACATGTATCTATCTATTATATATATAGTCGCCTTCTAATTCTTACAATACCTCCTAATTCTATATGTATCTCTCTATTATATATATCGTCGCCTGGTACACACATCACAAGCCTTAATTGAGCTTACAGTGGGACTAGGTCGATTTGTGTAAGATGTCCCAAGATATCTATTTATTTAATATTATATTGTGTCATCATCATCATTATTTCAGCCACACACACATCCACTGCTGGACTATAGGTCTCCCAGATGATCGCCAATATGACCGGTTCTGCGCTGCTTGCCTCTAAAGGTGCGTTCAAACCAAAAGAGCATTCGCTATTCTAACCCCCCACTCTACGAAATTCGATCGTTACACAAAAGGTGATTGGTTGATTTCGTAGAACGGGGGATAGAACAGCGAATGCTCTTTTGGTTTAAACGCACCATAAAGGTGCGTTCAAACCAAAAGAGCATTCGCTATTCTAACCCCCCACTCTAAGAAATTCGATCCTTACACAAAACGTGATTGGTTGATTTCGTAGAACGGGGGATAGAACAGCGAATGCTCTTTTGGTTTTAACGCACCTTAACGGGTTCCCGCAACCCGTATTGTGTAATAGAAAGTAAATAATTAAATATGCCTAACTGCATTAAATTCACAACCAAGGACTTTATTCGTCTCCGCATAAGTAGGTTGGTAAGAGAGCTGAGTGTAATAACCTAATAACATTGCCTGTAGATTGTACAATGTCGTAAATAAGCACGTAGTTGAAATTGTCTTGAATATTTCCAAGAAAATCTGGTTATTCTGATCATATATTGCAGTGTGCACATTGCTGTACGTAAGTTCAGAATTTCGGATCAGACTCAGATGCGTTGACATATTTATAATATCGACAGATTTTTTTATTACGATACGGAAGCGAAAAAACAGACAATCAAAATACCAAAATCCAGCTTAATTCACACGAAATCGACATAAATCAAACGCAAACAAGATATTAACGTTAAAAGTTGCATTGGCACGGTAGAGGTGACAAAAACTATTGAGGCTATAGTCACATTAGTCACTATAGTGACTATAGTCGCGACTTGAATAGCCGTATTCGTGGCCTTTGCGGCTGGACTTTGGCATTCTATTCAGTTAGCGTGGGTAAATGGCAACGTTTTCATCTGTAACATTATTTATATTTATTAATCAATCAAAGTTACAGTAGTGTTGGTGAATCCAAGCCACTGTGAATTTAATATTAAATACTGAAAAACTAGTTAAATTTTAAACGTTGTAACGCCGTAGCTTCATATAGCACCATCTAGGGTACTCTTACCGCGAATTTCAAAATTGAATATTTTGAGCACCTATCTCCATAATTCCAACGAAATGACAGAGATAGAGGCTCAAAATGTACTTATTAGGCGGCGTTTCCACCAGAGATGTGCGAAGATGTGTTTCCATACAAATGGCACCTCGCTCAAGTCATTAATAGGTGTCATTATGGGGGTAGGCCCTCTGATTTGGCGTATGTTGTAAAAATGTATCTGACCAATGGCAACTATTCGTTATTTATATTTAACGTACCAATGGCAATTTTTTGATGGTTGCTATAACCTACCAAAAGATGATGTATTGTTATACCTGTATAAATATTAAAATGAATAAAAAGGTAAACGTACTAAAAATACTCCTACAAATACCTAATGATTACACATACCTTGTACCTAACATAGATATAGTATGTACCTATATGTCCACAGACAGATGTTAGATAGATAGCTGTCTGTTGACACAGACGCCTTTGAAATGCAAACGCAGCACCTAATGACGAGTCCGGGGTGCCCTACAATCCCTACATCTCCTAGTGTTTATGTTTACCTATATAGTAAGTTTTCTATAGTATTTAATTAATTACCTACAACTAGCCCTAGGCTAATGGCGAACTATGTCAAGGTACCTACCGTTATAAAGCAGATTGCAAGACTTGGTTTACCAACAATCGTAAATTATAAAGAACAAAGAACTAAAGGTAGGTGCGTAATTCATAATAAATAGTTAATCATAATCAATTCAATTATTTTAATCGTGTTTATGAAGAACACGTACTTATCTAAATAAATGTCAGCTAAGCAAAACAATCACATCAAAAGACACGTGAAAGCTGGAACAAAATTATTTGAAGGTAACATTGATTACTGTCTGACAAGTATTTTTGAAGTTTAACCTTTTAAAATACTTTAGATAGGTATTAATGCTGCATATTAACATAGCGTGAGTGTTACTAACATTATTTAGGTTAGATACAAAAAAATATGTAAAAAGAGTGTTTCTTTTTCGCCTACAAACTGCTATGCAGTTTGGCGAAGATTTAAATAGTTTTTTTTTGTAATGTATCTTTTGAATATCGTCGCTGTTCCTACAAAAGTCGCTAGGTATGTGTTTTATCGCTACTTTACAGGAGACACAAAAAACTGTTTATTTTGAATTTTGTTCACTCAAAGTATTCCAATATTTTATTTTGATAAATATGTTCAGGATAAAATATTTAAATGTTTTTTATAAAAATAAATCTCAGTTTTTTAACAAGAAAAATAAATATTCCCAATAATTTATCACATGGCTATTTTTGTTTCAGTCGTCCAAAGCCTCTATGTGTCTTAGTTGTAAATTGGTTAAAATTTACACATCTTTATCATATTCGTTACATAGTTATTTTTATGAAAGACCTTTAATAAAACAAAATAAAACATGTTTCAATAATAATAGTGATAGGAAAATTTCGCTAAGTGTCGTAAGACGTTGTCTCAAGCATAGTCTACGAACTCGATGTAGTACAAAAATATCGCTATGTGCGGAACAGTACATATCGAGCCAGATTTGTTCTTATTTAATTCTTAAAAATACTCGCTATGTGCCTAAAATCACATAACGGGCTCCATTATAATAAAAACTATCATGGTTGTATAAAATAGTCATGTAATTTTTGCACATACTTTTTTTAGTAAGAGAATATTCTATGGAAATCACATAGCTAAAATTCACAAGTCCGGAACTATTCGCCTCACCGCTGTTTTTGGAGCGTATAGATATTGACATAAAGTTCAAAATGGCGTTAAAATCCAAAAATAAAAAAAATCACATAGCGACTTTTGTAGGCACAGCGACGATTCATTGATAAATAATAAATAAATAAGTGACTTTCGTCGGCAGCAAAAATTGTCAAATAAAAAAAAGTAGGGCGCAAATTGTAGCCCATAGAAAATATGAATTCTGGGCGTTTTTTACTGCCATGTTAGCTTGCTAGACTATAACTTATATTTTTCCGAAAGGTACTTCGCATATCTTAGGGTACCTAACGCCATCTGTCGCATATTGCAGTACTAGTACCCCGACTGTTTGCACACATTGGGCCCCCGCGGCGTCTCTTTACAACTCAATGAGCCGTCTATTTTGACAAAAACCGGCGACATGCCTTCCTAAGTGGATTATTTCTTCAACAGATTTCACGTCACATTTGCCCGCCATTGTCTTGACAATACCTTGTTACGTAGGTGTTGTTCGCAATGAATACGAAAAACTTTTTATTCTGCTTTTTAAGATCTTTAACATGGACAGCTGCTCTGAGGATTGGTGTTGATAAAAAGATGACACCACAGACATATTATTATCCTGTTAGAAAGATCACAAAATCCTGAAGATAATTCTCAAAGTACGTCATCGGTTCCCTACTTTCGAAATTTATAAAAAAATGAATGTTCTTAGTGTTCGCGGCAGTTTTATTCTTCAAGCTACATCAAAATTCCATAAACAAGCTATGACGTCTTACAATTTCACCGAATTATCTCAAAAACGTAATGTTCGCTTCCCTGTCCCTCTCACAAAATCTACTTTTGCTCAAAGATTTAGTTCTTTCCTACATCCCTATGTATAAGTACAATCAAATTTGTCCAACATTTTCTTTGCAAGAATACTCTCTTCGAGAAACAAAAAATAAAATGCAAACATGTCTGAAGTCTCTTAATTATGAGGACATAGAGAAGTTACTGAGAGTTATACAGTGAATGTAAACATTTGTTCAACATGTACTTGTAGAATGTAAATTCTTTAATTTAATTAAAAAACAATCTACACTATTTTAACACCTGATTATTCAATAAGTAAAAACGATTTTTTTTAAGTAACATGGTGATAAACTGACTTACTGTTTTTTCCATAGACGATTTTCTGCAACGATATGCAATCACCGCAAATCCATATTTTTAGGGTTCCGTAGCCAAAATGGCAAAAACGGAACCCTTATAGATTCGTCATGTCCGTCTGTCCGTCTGTCACAGCCGATTTACTCGGAAACTATAAATGCTACAGTGATGAAATTTGGTACGGATATGTGTTGTATGGACCGCTACAAAATTATGATACTATATTGTAAAAAAAATAATTGGGGTTGGGGCCCTCCATACGTGTAACTGAGGGATATAATTTTTATTTTAGATGTATATAAGCGTGTGAGGTATCAATAGAAAGGTCTTTAAAAATGATATAAAGGTTTATATATCACATTCTTATTTAAGCGAACCGTTTTCAAGATATCAGCTGTCAAAGTCTGAAAAATGTGTCCCCCCCCCTCTATTTTTTAAACTACGTAGTATAAAATTGTAAAAAAAATATGTTATGCATATTAATAAACTCTATCAACGATTTTTGGTTTGATTAAATTACCTCTTATAGTTTTTGAGATAGGTTGATTTAACTGTATTTTTTAATGATAATGGTACCGAACCCTTCGCGCGCGACTCCGACTCGCACGTGGCCGGTTTTTTTTTTATTTCTTTTTACCTCGAAAGCTAAAAAAGAAAGCGCAGTTTCTTCAGTAGTAGAAATTATTTAATTCTAATATTATTCGTGGCCGCCCTATGCCTATAATTGTCATAAAAATACATAGGTGTTCGAATATATCGATGTAAAAATTAAAAAAATGATGAGTAGCCTAATCGTTGCAGTTTTGCAGGACATAGTTGCAATACATCAGTACCTATGTGATGCGTAATTAGATAAATATTTCATTAATTTCTGAAACCGACATTTTGGATTAATATTGCAGTACTTAGGTATTTGGAACAGCGTTATATCCCAACTAGCAAAACAGTCATATAACATTGAGCTTACTCAGCTAATAAGTCGTATAAAAGTCATATAAACGCGAATTACACAGTACCTATCGTATAAAGCCAGCTTATACAGCAATATGTCGTATAAAAGTCATATAAACGCAAATTACACAGTACCTGTCGTATAAAGCCAACTTATACAGCAATAGCATAATAGTCGCATAAGATGTCATATACACGTTTATACGACTTTCTTATATGACTTAAGAAGTTGCTGAAAAAGAAACATTTATAAAACGCTTATATGACTTTTTTGCCGAGTAGCAATAACTTATATGGCTGACTTATGACTTGTGAGAAAAAGTCGAGTAAACGTAACGCAGTTGCTATTATATGACTATTGTGAATGAAGTCATATAACAGCTAATTATATATCTTGTTTTATAAAAGTGTTTTATTCAGCATCTCGACATCTTTTATGACTAAAGAGTCATATAAGATTAATGCTGAGGAACCTGCTTTTACATGACGCTTACTTGACTATTTGTCGAATAATTACATCTTATATGACCTATGCTCGAGTAAACGGAAAAATAATTGCTATTATAGAACTTTTTGGTTTCAGCTGTTACTTTTATATGATTAACGTATCTACCTGTAGGTGTCATGGCGCTTAAACCACTATACTTGCTATATAAGAACTAATACGAAGCAGTTATATGATATGTTAATCGTATACATGTCATATAGTAGTTTCCTTCGTAATAATTAAATTATTTATTTAATTTATATTGTAATAACTAGTAATTAAAGTGGCGCGTTCATTATTTACTACTAAATATAGTATACTTTATCAGTAAAGTGGTATTCGCAATACATTTTCACCATTAGGTAGAATTTATAATGCCAATTATAACATGGTCATATATTACTTAGATAGCTCTGTCAAAACATACTCAACGGCATTAAGTGATTTAATTTTGTTTACACCAGCTAGCACTAACAAAATTATATGCACGAGCAAGTTGTCAATCCGTCTTCTGTTTAGTTTCGCTGGACACTTTTATTCCACAAATTTGGCATAAAAGTAGCAATTATATGATCAATAAATAACTAACTCAACAGTTATATGGCTCTTTTATGATTAAAAGTCATATAAAAGCTATATAAGTCGCTATTATACAGCTAGTTAGCTATAAAGTGGTCACGGCGATGATTATTATATGACTAATAAGTGGTGGCAGTTTCAGTTAAATGGCTTTTATATGGCTAAAAAGCTGAGTAATATGGGCCCAAATCGCGTTATATAAACGTAATTATTACGTTTTTATGACCAATTTCATAAGCTAAAAGCCTGAATATGTTACGTTTCCGCGACGATTATATGACGAAATTTTGCTAGTTGGGATTACCATGCTGGCGGTGTGAGTTTCACTATATCGACCGCATAACTAACTTTTTGTCCACGGCGCTCATACTTGCATAGAATTTAGTGTCACTGAGGGGATATCATTTTTAATATAAGTTACGCCGTCCATACAGCACATGATAAGGACTTAAGGACACAGTTTCGAGGAAACAATTATTAAAAATAATTAATCTTTGCCTGCTCATATTTTTTTATTCAGAACACCAACTTCAATCGCATCTCAAGAAGACGTTAGAGGGTTCTAAATAAAATATGTCTGTGAAGGGTGTACAGATAAAAAAAGCAAACGCTTTGATTTAGACGGTTTGATCAAACATTGATACGTTTATACGTTACTCGCGAAATCCTTCAACGCCTTTGTGGCACATCATAATCCGGACAATATGGTAGGGTTCATGGGTACATGTCTTTTCATTCCCTTTGGGGAACACAAAACCATAACATTTGCTTTGGTGCTTACTTGTAAATTTAGGTGTTTGAATTTTTTATCTTGTATCTTTTTTGTTTTTTAAACCTAGGCTTAAGTATACTTGTTACTGTTAGACAGGAAGAACTTTGCCAGGACGAAGTACAAGAGCAATCCTACTGATGCTAACAAATCCCGCTACCTTGCCTTACGTAACCGGTGTAGTACTATTTGTCGTGATGCTCAGCGACGTCATATTCATCAGTCTGTGGATAATGGGGATCCAGCGAAGGTTTGGAAGTTTCTTCGGTCACTAGGAGTCGGAAAGTCTCAACAAAATTGTGCTAAAGACATAAACTTCGATGAGCTTAACAAGCATTTTTCCGCATCTGCCAAATTTTGTGGCCCTGATAAGATTAAAACTCTTCAATACCTCTCTACTCTTCGAACTCCTGACTCATCTCCTTTTTGTTTTGTTTCTTTTACCGATAGTGATATTAAGAAAAATGTTTTGTCCATATCGTCTAATGCCGTTGGGATTGATTGTATTAGCCGTAATATGATTATTCCTCTCCTCGATCTTCTTACTCCTGTTATTTCTGTCATCCTTAATACTTCGATCTCCACCAACTCCTTTCCTACACTTTGGAAAGACGCCTGCATCATTCCTATTCCAAAAAAGTCTAACCCTTCCTCGTTTTCAGATTATCGTCCTATCTCAATTCTTCCGTTCCTATCTAAAGTACTTGAGCGTCTCATACATCAACAGCTCACATCGTACCTTAACACGTATGATCTCCTCAACCCGTTCCAATCCGGCTTCCGTCCTGGTCATAGTACGGCTACTGCTCTCGTGAAGATCACTGACGACATTCGGGCGGGCATGAATGATCAAAAGTTGACAGTGTTGACGCTGCTAGATTTTAGCAATGCGTTTAATACTGTCGATTTTGATATTCTCCTTGGTATACTACATTCTCTTAATATATCTCCTACGGTAATCGAATGGTTTCGTAGCTACTTAATTGGTCGTCGGCAGCATATAAAGGTGGATAATTTCCGTTCTTCTTGGTGCAATACTCTGGCCGGCGTCCCGCAGGGCGGCGTGTTGTCTCCTTTATTATTTTCAGTTTTCATTAACTCCATTACTGTAAATCTTTCTTCTCAATATCATCTTTATGCCGACGATCTTCAGATATACTCGCTGGGTGCTATTGGTGATCTCCCATCCACAATATCCGTTATAAATGACGACCTGCAGAGCATCTCGAACTGGAGCTGTAGTTTTGGCCTTAAAGTTAACCCATCGAAGACCCAGGTTATTATAATTGGTAGCTCAAAACTGCTTCACAGGATTGATTTTGATAACCTCTCACCTATTTACTTCAATGGCGTCTTAATACCCTACTCGCATCAAGTAAAAAATCTCGGCATCATTATGGACAGAACCTTGTCTTGGGTGCCTCAGGTAAGCGAAGTTAGCAGGAAGATGTTTGCGGCTGTAGGTTCGCTTCGGAGATTGCAGAACTTCCTTCCTATTCCTACCAAAATTGCTCTTGCACATACTCTTTTACTTCCTATTTTAGATTATGCTGACGTTGCTTATCTTGATCTCACTGTGGAGCAACTCAATAAGCTTGAGCGTCTTCAAAATGTCTGTATACGGTTCATATTTGGGTTACGCAAGTATGACCATGTCTCCCACTTCCGATCCCAGCTCAAGTGGCTCCCTGTTCGATTTCGTCGTAACTCTCACGTTTTGTCGTTTTTGTATTCAATCCTTTTCAATCCCGCAACTCCTCGCTATCTCAAAAACCGCTTTAGTTATCTCCGTTCTGCTAGATGCTCCCAGAATTTGCTCCTTTCTGTCCCCTCATCCAATTCCAAATTCTATAATAATTCTTTCACATTTCAAGCTGTTCGACTATGGAATTCTTTGCCTGTTGAAATAAGGAACGCACAATCTCCTTCTTCTTTTAAAAGACTCCTCAAACTAAATTTTTTGTCTGATCTGTGATACTTTTATCTGTTCTGTTTTTGTTTTATAATGTTGGCATCGTTAAACTTATTTATATATATATATGTATATATATATGTATGGTTTGTGTATATGTGATTATAATACTTATACATGTATTTGTTTTTATTTTTAGTATATTATTGCATATCGGATTACTTGTGTTCTGTATTGTTACATTTTCTACACCTACTGACATAATGTAAATGTAATTATTTCCGCTACCTAAAGGTTGTCTGGAAGAGATCGCTTCTTAGCGATAAGACCGCCTGTTGTCTACCTCTAGTTAAGTCGCTACTTTTTTTTGTAATTGTTTTCATTTATTGAGGTGTGCAATAAAGAGTATTTGTATTGTATTGTATTGTATTGTACTTGCATAGTTTACAACTTGAAGAGGGCTAAATTTATTTATAAGCTCTTGTGCTTCGGGCCTCATTAAAGAAATGTTGAAGAAACTCAGAGACACTACTGGAAACCAAGAAGCTGGCAGCTATCTCGCTCAACACATCAGCCTTGCGAATAGACTATAGAATCTGTAAATAAGAAATACATTATGAAGTATGTATATGCTAAATCGTTTGTTAGTCGTATACCTCGAAATCATAAAATCCTTGTAGCTTTTCACATTTTCGCGTTTCGCCGCGATCTCAAAATTTCTTAACAGTTTTTTTTTCTAGTAGAATTATTTCTGGTAGCTAATTACAATGGTGTATAAAATTCTTAGCATATTTACTTTCTTGCCTTTTTTCATTGTAATCGCTTTTCACCTCAATAGATATTTGTTTGTAACTCGTTATTACATATCGCGCAGAACCAAAGTAAAAGATACAGGGTGTTTTTTTTTCGACCGTTCAAATTCTACGTATAGTGAATGTGTAGGTCATACTGACCAACTTTTACTATGGGGAAAAAGTCGAAATCGCGAAAAAAAAATCAGCTGTTTCATACATTTCGGCCGGCGTAATGCCGCCAATTTGTATGATTTCGACGTAGGTCGTAGGTCTCCGGATCGCAGAAACTTAAGTGGCAGTGGGCGGCGTAGAATCGATGGCCGTTGGAGCGGAAAGGTTCTCGAGTGGCGGCCACGTATCGGAAGGCGCAGCGTGGACTGGTGACCTGGTGAAGGTCGCAGGAATCCGCTGGATGCCGGTCGCGCAGGACCGGTCATTGTGGCAATCTTTGGGGGAGGCTATATTCAGCAGAGGACGTCTTTTGGCTGATATGATGATGATGATGATATCGTGATATTTCCTTCCTATTCGTCTGTAGTTTAGTTTGGTATATATATTATGCATTTCGCGAAGATGGAAGC
>JALPQI010021660.1:0-18787 GCA_025490895.1 Thaumatotibia leucotreta
GACAGAGACATGATGTTTATGATTTTTGTGGTAGATCCAACAACTAGCTTTAGTATTCCTAGATAATTATCTACTCTTATTAATATAATATAATTTTTAAGGACCTCAGTCCTGGATTCTAACATTTTGAAGTTTCAAGTTAAAGATCCTTAATCATTAGTATCATTACATTAAGGTAAATAATATACGTAAGTAAGTATGTATTACTTTTATATTTTTCACTAAGGTCTATTAGGTAAGAGTCGGTCAGATCGGTGAGAGTAAAATAAAACCTAACATTAATTCGCTACTTGGAAGTTGCTCAATGAAATAAAAGCAAATAAACACTCACGTGTATTTGTCAGATTGTTAAACGCCGTGTCAGCGGGGCGGAGGCGTGAGACTTATGTGAAGACAGATCACTCACCTACTTACAAGATGAAATATTGTCATATTTTGACATTGTGAGTCAGATTGCGGCACTGAAGCGTCAGCTGATCAGATTTTTTTTTGCTGTTTTCTGTAAAATTAGGACGCTCAAAAAAGTTGACCGGGCGCGAATTGACGCATTTGAGATGTGGTGCTGGCGGAGAATGCTGTAAGTACCATGGACAGCCCACCGCACCAATGTGCAGGAAGTGGGAGTCACCGTCAGACTATCAACGCTTTGCCTTCGTAGGATCTTCGAATTCTTTGGTCACGTAGCAAGGAATAAATGCGATAACCTGGAAAAACTCCTGGTCACAGGGAAAATACAAGGCAAGCGCCAAGAGGTAAAAGTCCTATGCGGTGGACAGATCAGATCCGCGATACCACCAATACAAAGTACAAACGTCCATGAAGCAATACACACTGCCTCAGACCGTCAGAAGTGGAAAGAGATCGTCCGGAAAATTAGTCATAGAGGTCACGACCCTCAGCAATGAGTAGGTAATACGACACAAGGAGTAGAGGAGGAGGTACAGGAAACAAGTTAATCTTAATCAAAAACCATAATATAAAAATATATGAATTAACTTGTCAACAGATTACATGCATAATGTAGACTTGTAGAGGATAATGTGGAGTCTTACAAGTTCGTGCTTCGCATCTCCTTTGACGCGGCCCAAAATGCCGACAAAAATCGATTCCACACTCGCATTCGCTTACTTTACGTACGACTGGACAGCAGCATTATGGTAGCAAATACTCAGCCGCGTTTCTTTGCGGTGTCCGTAGAAGCTACTCTATGGTGTAGGTGTAGACTAACACTTGGTACTCTGCAGACAGGGTCAGGTCGGGACCAGTTGCCCAATCGGGAGCCGAGATTTTTGACACTTTGACAGGAGAAGTGACGAGTCGCGAGGGGTCATTATAATACTTTGTGGGGTCAAGCGTGTATAAAGTTTATAGCCTTTCCTTGATAGAAAAACAAGACGCTGACAGAAGCCAAAATTATAGAAATTTTTTGGTGTGCATGTTAAAATGTTAGTTGCGAGACTTGCGAGTGATGCAGGCGGCAAGCGGCAATAACAATACGCTTTTATTGGGTTATCTCTTCATTTTTCATCCGTTCATAAATACTTTTAAATTGGGAATCTACTACCTAAAAAATAGGGAAATATTTTCCAATATGTCCCTATTTTTTCGTTAAAACATTTCTTATTTAAGTAGTCTATAAATAGTTGTTTTATGCCAAAGACATAGAATCAGTATGCTTAGCATATGAGTATGTCAGTATGTAGCCGCGAGATAGATTTTCCATCTTTTACTAACTATATGAATAAAAAAGGAATGGATAGTTTATCACGCGACACGCGACGACATCATTGTCGCACTAATCCTGCGCAGTCTTCTGCACATTACGAAATCGATTTAAATCAAAGGCTTCATCATACCATGGTAACAGAAAAAAGATCCAAGATTGGCTTCGCTGCTGCATCTTTTCTACCCGGATAAGACACACTTTTACTGATACAACAAAAATGCAAACAAAAGGAGCAATATAGCTCGGCCTACTTTAAGCCCCATATTACATAATGGTTTCGGTTCCGGTCAGCGCGCGTCTTTCGGAACTACGGACGCATCGGTGGGCTTGGAAATTGGATACGAGGAATTGATTCCATAGTTGTATGGTAAACCATGGACTATAGAATTTTTCCAGACGCTGTGTCATTAAGAAAAAACTGTGATTGAATTGCACAAGATCATGTGCACAAAGGGCTGTCATCAGTCCGGGTTTCCCCGGATGTATCCTTGTTTGGAGGCCGACCGTGAGTTGTACGGGAATTGTTGGGATTAGACGTGTGCGCCGCGCCGGCGTCACGCCGCCGCCGACCTTTTTCGCCACGCCGCCGCCGCCGACTAATGGTCGGCGTGAAATCGGCGTGGCCTTGACTGAATAACAGACTTATTTCTTATGGGTTAATTACTAAATACTAAGCCTTGTGTTTGCTTTACGTATTTACATAATGCTCTTATACAGGAAATAAAATATCAGCCTATCGAGTGTCATCACTCATTACAGGTAGATACTTAAGCTCGACGACATCCAGCCTCCCGAACAAGCCGGTTTCGGTTTTTGCACAAGCAACGTCAGGTTATACAGAAGACCGAGAGGTATGACTTGCCCCTCTGGTTAACGTTCTTGGCCTATGAAGCATTTGAATCGATCGAGACGTTTATGAATAAGGGGTTACCCTCTTATTCACAAACAAATACTATACACTATTTCCAGACATACTCCTTGCGCCGATACCACAATGCCGGGGGTCGTGATTATCAAGTCATCAATTTCTCTTTTACGATCTTCCGCCAACGGCCCCGATCTTTGGCAGCGTGGACCACTTCAGCGACCTGAATGTTGAATGTGGTGCGGATCCAGTCTGTCCAGTGCATGGGGCTGGGTTTCTTCCTCTTAAACTTTCCTGAGATAATAAGTTTTTGCAGGTCTTCCAAGTTTGTGGGCTATGTGTCAAAAGAACAAGTAACCAACAAACAGTAGAACAAATAAGCCAAGTAGACTACCGGTACTTATATTGTAGCGTCCAGTTCATCTTCAAGACCGGTATTCGAAACGCATGCCGTTGCAGCGAGGAGTACCCGTAGCCATTGCAGTATGTCAAAACTGTTTTTGGTTACTTTTAGAGATGTCTTCAAGATTTTGGTCTAGAAAGGGCTTTGTCATCAACATCAATAGTGAGTATATCAGTTATATCACCCACGTTCAGTTCGCCGACTATAAAGTAATTTTGACTGAAACCTTGGAGAATTTGAGTATAATATACTTATCCTGAATGCGTTGAGCTTAAGATACAACGAAGATCAACGGAGACCCTATGAAATATCTAGAATTTGTGATACAAACTCCAGTCAAGATAGAAGCTCAAAGTCGACGAATAGGTGTACCGAAGACAGACAGCTAGTCCTGTTGGGTGGATCTAACTTTGAGAAAAAGGTCAATAGTAAAGTAGTGCCGGACAGCACAATATCTTCTAATTCAATATCCCGCAGTAAAACGAAATTCTTCGGCCAAGTGTTATTTACGGCTCTAAAACGTGGTAGGTAACTATGGGCTTAAAAGATCACTCAATGAGCTATTTAATTGATAGAAAGAGGAGTTCCCTACGAGATTGAAATAGGAATGTTCAGAGCCGTAGAAATGTGCTACCTGAAGTGGCAGTGGGCTGGACAAGTGGACATATTGCTCGCAAAATTACTGTTGAGGCAAGCGATTTCTTAAAGGCAAGCATAAACTTGTCGACGCAGCATAGGAAAGCTCCCAATGTGATGGACCGATGACCTAAGGCAAAGATAGGTGGAATCTATTGGATGTGGGCTGCGCACTATTTATCCTTATGGCATGCTATCATAGGGGATTTGGGAACCTAATGTCCATCGGCACATAATACTGTATCATTATTATTATCACTTAACGAAAATGAATAGAGTTAGTCCAAGCCCAGTTATTATTACTCCGCTGGCTCAGCGACCCAAAGTGGATCTTGGCCTCCGATACGAGTTGACGCCAATGCCCGGTTCTGTGCGATCTCCTCCCAGTTCTCTGCATTCAGGGATTTCAGGGCGCGTAGGTCCTTCTCCACCTTGTCTTTCCAGCGGTATCTTAGCCTACCAACCGGTCTGCGTCCACTGGGGCGTCCTAGGAAGGCCTTCTTCACCGCTCTGTCAACTGGCATCCTAAGCACATGTCCGAGCCAGCGAATCCTTTCGGATTTAATCTCGCCAATGATGTTGGGCTCAGAAATGATGTCCTCCAGCTCTTGGTTTTTTCGAATTCTCCAACTACCGTCAGGTCTCTGGGTAGGTCCGACATTTTTGTAGATGATTTTTCTCTCTGCAACAAGGAGCTTATTCTCTTCTTTTAAGGTTACATTAAGATCGGTCTAATGATAGTCTTGTAAATGCGAATCTTGGTCCTCCGGTGCATGATCCTGGACACTAACACCTTATGGAGAGCTGCTGTGCATCTAAGGGCGCCCTGAATGCGAAGTTCAATCTCCTCTTCCCTGCAGTTTGTGTCATTTACCACGCAGCCCAGGTATTTGAACTTCTCTACCCCTTGATAGGATACATCATGCACATTCAGGTCCTCTCTAGGGTCCAGGACGTTCCTGTGCTTCCGCATGTGCAGATACACGGTCTTTTCCTTGCTGATTTTGAGGCCGACTGGCAAGCCCTCTTCCGCAATGGCCCTAGCCCTCTCCATAACAGTCCTCCTGTTCTCTCCAAGCAAGGCGAGATCATCCGCGTACCCAACTATCTTATGCAGACCGTTCAACATGACTCCGCCGTCTAGCCCTTCTATTCTTCGTATGACGTGCTCGAGTGCCAAGTTGAACAGCATGGGCGACAGCGCATCCCCCTGCTTAAGACCAGCAACGACCTCAAACTCGTCCGTCAACTCTCCGCCTACTTTGACCCGCATCCCACTTACACCAGTAGCAACGATAATCATTCGTATAAGCTTATCTGGGATCATAAAGCTTCTAAGTTATTATTGGAAATACATATTATTTATGTTAGGGCTTGTCCATGAAATAAAGTAGACATTGCCGTATAATTCATTTTTTTAATGAGACCATAACTTTGCATGGATATTATTAGAAAGAAGAGCTCTTTGCCTTTCTTCTCGGACGCTGTGTTTGATATTTATATGAATATCTCCATAATTATGAATTTTTATTTAAACTTCTGAATTTAGCAGTATTTCTTCTTATTTTACCATTTTGGGTCATTTAGTTTCCCAATGAGTTTTAACTAAATTACAATATCGATACTATAATAAACTGTGAATCTCGTGTCTACAATTTTAATTAACTATTTCAAGTCTAACATTGTTGAAATCGGTGCGGAAGATCACACTTTTTTGGGCGTGAACTTTTATATTAAGCATTATTTGAAGCTATTTTGATTTTGACGACTTTTAAGCGAATGCTTTTGGATATTGGATTGTTAAACATAAAACAGAAGAATCAATTTACGGTCCCATGGCTGTTAGAACTACATGGGACTATTGTGTAACAGGGGAGACTGATTTTACAATGGCTACTTTATTTCGTGGACAAGCTTTAGAACATGATGGGAAGAGAAAACTCTTATCTATTTATCAGACGGTGGTTAAGGTGGTCATTGGTAGTGTTTATTGAACATTTATATTGTATTTATCTCAATTAGGTATAACAAAGAATACGATCGAATTCCGCTCTTATATTCACGTGACCTTCACGCCGATTTCACGCCGAAATCACGCCGCCGCCGCCGACTTTTTGGCAAACGCCGCCGCCGACCATTTTTACATCGGCGCACACGTCTAGTTGGGATTAGGTATCAAAAAATATCCGTCGACACTTTTCATAAGAAGAAAGTGAGGAAACACCTCATTGAATTTAAGTATTTACCGGCATTATTGTACCTATAAAAGTGAATTCCGGGGTAAAATCTAAATTTACGCCAAATTTCCAGGTTATTTGAGTTTTTGTCCTGGTTTTACGAATTTCAAGATGGCAGCCCTAATCGCCTCGTATTTACGCGATATGCACACATTGCCAGTTCTCGTAGACCATGTCAGAATCAGTCGAAATGAAACGCACACATTCAATCGGCGACCATTGCAAGATCACTTACGTTGTATAGCGATGGGTAATCCGTAATATTGTATAGGTCCATCCATGTGATAAACGACGGTTATTGTATTTACTTTATTGTACGGTGAAATACTTTTTAAAGTCTCTTTATACAAGTATTGTTTTCCTTTATCTTCTATTTCTATTCTATTGTTCAATACTTCTATAATACCGCCGCTAGCCCTTTGACTTTGTATTGGTAAGTTACAAACTATGACATGTATTTTTATAGGTAAGTATATGAATGCAGTTTTTCTTTTTCTACTAATATCGACGTCATGGTTCCTAAGACAAGATTTCTATCTGATATAGTTTCCGAAACGTCCATACTGACCCATTTGGATTGATCATCCTGTATACGGTGTGTGTGAGGTTATTATTATGAGTAACTCTGGAAACATCTTGTATGGTACTTAATTTATTTTTCCAAAAAATCTCTTATTTAAAAGAAGTGTAAAAGTAAGCATAGGAAATTAAAAGCTACGAGAAAAATCTAGTTACATGACATGATACACCAGTTCCAAGTTAATGGTCTTCCACCAACATCTATCCGGTACGTAACATTCCCCGGTTGGAAACCAAGCCCTTCCGATATTAAATACTTACTGGCAGGTTGTATAACATGCTAGGAAATGCGACACTTCTCTCTCGAGTTATAGCCCTACTATAACTTCGTTTTCCTAACAAGTGCGAAAAAACGAACTTTTCGCACGCTTCGCGCGCGGTAATTTCTCTTTTCGTCTTTTACACGTGCAAAAACTTTTTTTTTACTCGGGTGATTGTCGCCTTCGTTTCACTCGGGCTCCAACTTTAACCCTCGCCAAAAAAAAGTTTTCCCGCACTAGTTAGGAAATGTACTATTTTGTATAGGACCGGTAGCCCAAATCGCTTCAAGAAATCTAGATTTCAAAAAATTTTAGACTACAATTTTAAATCATGCAAAGGGCACCCCTTAAAATATCTGAACAGCACTCTACCGCCATGACTATTATTTAGAGACCGGCTCAGTAGGCCTAGACAAGATGCCGAAAGCGGTCAGCGAACTATAAATGTATGAGAATTACAGATTTGAACGAAAATTCATGTAACCATTTCCATACATTGTAGTCACGTGATTTTTTGTTCGAATCTGTCATTTTAATACATTTATTACTTATTCCTTATCGCACGGTCGACGTCGAAGATAAAATTCCGGTTAAAGTGCCAGAAATATGTTTACAGGACTTTATTGCCTTGACATTAAGGTCGTGTAAATATATTTCTGGCACACCGTAATGATATCTTTGACCTCGACTGTACATGATTGCAGAATGACATCTTGGCTAGGCATGCAGATATTTGTGAGCACCCTGGGGCCTGTTTATCAAAAGCTTGTAACTTGTAATACAAGAGGAAGTCTTTATCTAATTAATGACGATAAAAAGAGACTTCCACATGTACCTATCACAAGTTACAAGCTTTTGATAAAAGGTCCCTGGTCGCTGCGATATATGTACTGAATGCACTTGTCTTGCCAGCAGACCTACCGCGAACTTCGAAAATCTAAATTCGTGTTTCTGTCCCTGTCACACCATTAAAAGCACCATCGGAGCGACATAGACATGCTCGAGATTTACCATTTGCAGTATGCCCTCAGTATCAGACCGGTGCAACTGGAAGCAAGCTGGATTTGCCCATAGTTCACATTACTGTATTAAGTAGTAAGCCAGCAACCAGTGAAAATAAAAGTTCCTAGTCGTGAGAAAATTCCTAAAGCACCAATGTCTCGATTTCTTGGGAGCGCCTTTAGCCCTTATACAGATAATGCTACGTGGAATTTGAATACACTACCACTATCATGTTTGTAATTAGATATGCACCGGATATTCGGTAACTATCAGGTATCCAGCGTATCCGGCCCATATTTTACTACCCGGCCGGATACCAGATAGTGTCTTACTGGCTTGCCTTTATTGACTGACCATAGAGGAGTCAGCAGAGCTATATGATCCAGGATGGAAATAAAGATTTGTGTAAGTCGAGAGTTGGTATCAACATCAACCACTGTCATAAGCCTAATAGTCGGCGGAAAGTCAGCGCCCGACTTGATAACAGTGCAACTAGTTAGTGATTGTTACATCAGATATCTGGGCTTCTTTTCTATAACCCAATTTCTGACCCATACAACCTGCTACATCTATTTTTCTTGTAACTTAAAAACAGTAGGTAGATAAAATAATGGTTATAATTTCGAATCCGGTTACTAGATATATCAGGACAGAACGCGGGCTACAAAACGTGTCAAAAGTATCAAAACTCGCACGATGCTCCCCTTGCTAAACTCAAAATATGTAGCTATAGTACAGCCAGCCGAATATAATATATATTCGTCGGCCAGATACCTCTATTTATTAATGCACTGGGGAACATAACTAGGGCAAAAAAACTTAATCATCAAGAAAAACATGTGATCAATAATGTCAATATATTATTATGCACTCAGCTTGTTAGTGCACTCGAGTTTTCCGATGATCTGTTTCTAAGCAATGATAACTTGCTTGTCACGTAATTATTTAAAAAATAGACCTTGTAACTTTTAATACTATTAACTGTGATTTTGAGGGTGACCCAAGAGACCGTAGCCATAACGAGTGACAAGAAAAGGATAAAATTCACTTGTAGATGTTTCATAATACCCAGGGATTAAATATGACGGAAATAGGAAAGCCCAGCCGAAAGTGTTACAGAATATCCATCGACATGTCAAATGTAGGACTCGTTAAGTAATATTTTTAATTAATAGCCTTTACTTATTAGTCTTATTACATCTTACGATACGCCATCTCATCGCGGCACTCTAAGCCTTACGCCTGCGAAATAAGCTTAATATTAACTTAAGAGCAATGAAATAACTTTAGACCGGCGATGATTTGGGAATGTATAAAAAGTAGATGAACAGACCCGTCCATGGAAACTTGTAGTACATCAAACAAGTTTTGGTATTTATTTTGCGGGCATGTACAGGTTGATTTGAACTGTTTTTTGGTGTGGTTATTAGAAATAATTTAATATTAATAAAACCAATTTACCGATCCTGTGATGTAGTCATAGGAAAGAACTTTTTGACTTTTAGGGACACCCGGTTAGCGTGAGATAAAAAAAAACTTAATTGAAGTCAGGTTTGCAACCACAGTTTATGGTGGAAGTACTAGTACCCGACGCTGTCCCAATACTCGTCATCATAGCTGGAGCTACCATTGATAAGATAAAATCAACTATTAGGGCATTTAAACGATGAAAAATATTTCAGTCTCAATATTTGACATTCGAATTTGTACTGAGGTACCATCTACCACAGAATATATAAAGTACAGAAGCTTCACTGCTTTGATGTTCACAAATGCCGGCTTTTTATGTACCTACACAATTATTATTACCAAACAAAACGGAGCGCGAGGCGACGCGAGCAGCTGAAATGGGCCGTATTGCGTGGCGGAAAGGTCGCTTATAAGCCGCACGCCGTCGAAAACAGGGTTGTCAATTATTGAAAACTAATAAAATAACGAACGGCGCTATGAGGCGTCTGACAAATACATTACTGCAATAATATCTACGGCGTTAATAGCATTCGTCTTGATTCAACAATTTAGTTCATACGTGATTATAGAATTTACTTACGCATTTCTGGTCGGCACCTTCTTTGTGCTTCGGCCGCGCGTGCCCGGGCGGCATTGTTTGAGGTGTGAGTGAGATAGCAACACGACTTCGCTAACTTTAGGTGAATATCCATCCGAATAATCCTGATAATAACACGAACATTCTAAAAATATCTGTAGACAGTATGTGAGGTGTGCAGAAATGAATATATCTGCTTAATGCATTTAAAAATAAAGAATTACGTTAGGTACCTACGCATTCATTACAAAAGCAGCATAAATAAGTAATGGTTTAATCACAAATGGATATTATGGGAATAAAGTCAGAAAACCAAATAATATGTTAGGACAAAAGGCGCGAAATTCAATAAAAGTATGAGAGAACGAAGTTTTTTACATTAATTAAATGTGCCGCTTTTTTACTGACAAATTTGTCCGAAAATAAACCGTTTTGTCTGTAATTGACTTGAGTTTCTGAGAATTTAATTTACTACGAATGTAGGTAATAAGTGTATTATTATGTTCCTTACTTTTTAGTATCTCTCTGACGCATCGGCTGTGCGAAAAACGCGTCATGATAAGTAACATTATTTTTCTCCAATATGCTCGGAAATGTTCGCATTAATGTAGCAAAAACGAAACGCGAAGTACCTTCTTATGTACCAGCTCAAATTAAAAAAAAAGATTTTCATTATTGTACAGTTTTTGCGGCCGCGAAATTGTACTAAAATCCATTAATGTATTGTTTTTTACTTCTTAAAAACTACTTTTGGACTTTGAAAAAAATGCATACAGCCAAATTCTAAAGCCACGACCAAACGCCTGGTCTGGATAGAGCGAGAGACGGCGATCAAATCTATGGCCGTCTCGTTCTATCATGAGTTACAAACGCCTCGGTGTGTCAGGTCGTGTAGGTACGGTTTAATGAAACCATAGATATCGTTACTATTTTTTATGAACAACCATGCATTAAAAAAAAGTTTAGGCGGGAATCATAAGAGATTTTTTCTTTTCAATTGTTATTCAATTTGCAAGAAGAATTACTTAATCGATTGTAATAAATTTTGTTTTATTTCCTTGCATGTTTGGAGAAAAGTCCTATATGTGCCTCGGACGGAAATAGAATTTCGTGGATTCGTATGTAATTGTCGGCCTCAGCTTCGCTTCGTCCGACAAAAAATACTCATCCACGAAATTCGCTTTCCCGGCCTCTGCAATAATGTACTAATTAAGTATTGCAACATGCTGCTATGCAGTAGGTAGGTATGATAGGTATATTTTCGGCATTTTCATTTAAGATTTATGAAATAATCCTAATATTTGCAAGCGATATATTTCACGATACGTGACGAGCCAGCGTTGTAAATTTAAACGTGCGTTCCAAGACAGCGCGCGCCAACCATTGAATAGACCACGGAGACGGGGCGCTCTGCATGTACTTGTAGCCGCGCGACGGAATCGCGGAGTGACACCCCCTTGCATCTACTGAGACTGCAAGCAAAAGCACCTGACACTTACTCGCTTACAATGAAATTGTCTAAGAAAATTTTAAATTAAGAGAAATTTCGATATTGTCACCTTATAAAATAAATACCATTTAACACAACTGACTAACTTCTCTCCCAAAACACATGACAATACTTTATGTAGCTGTACATAATGAGCAAACTATCGTGATTCAAATAAATATTTTCTGTTAACATGTTACGCACTGATACTTCCACCTTATAAGCACTTTATTTAATTGGATTAGATTTAAATAGTAGGTATATAAGAAAGAACTACGAACGGATAACGCTTCCTAACTTCCTATGAATAATTGAATTGACCATAATAACCATCACAATGTCTTACAATTGTAAGAATAATGCTTCGGTACAATAACGTATACTGCAACATTCTCGAATATCAAAAGCATAAATTCAAAAGCGAGCTGTAGACGATCAGAAATGAAAACACCCTATAGCCAACAGGTGGTTCGATTGCTCATCCCACTTGCAATCGGAATGATACGAATAAAGCGGCAATTACATAGTTGGGCGGGCTCCTTTCACTGTTACACAGTACACACAGCTAGAACAGTAGCCGTACCATGACTCTGCAAGTACTGGTAAACGATACGTTTTACTCGATGCGTAAAGCAAGCCATCGCGCCCGCTCTAAAAGGTCAGTGCGAGCGCGATATAAAGCATTACGTCTCGGGTAAAAACTAACGTATCCATAGAACTCTTCGGAAACGCATCCCTTACCTACTTAACAGTTTGCCTGAAGCCATCAGGTGTCAGGCCAACAAAAATAAATTTAAGAGGCTTCTGAAAACACACTTTCATAATTTGCCATGTCAATAGTAATATAAGCTTATAAGTCATTTAATATTTATTTATTTATTTAAACTTTATTGCACAAAACAAAGAAAATTGTACAAATGGCAGACTTAATGCTAAAAGGCATTCTCTACCAGTCAACCATTGGGCCAAACAGAGACATTTTAGTTGGTGCTCAACTCGTATAAATATTAAAGATATAGTAATACCAAATGACTATAACAATACCTACAATTACATACTACTACTTATATAATATTGTAACACCATGTATAACTATTTTATATGATGTAACTAAAAAGAGACTGGGATCCTATGTACAGTCAAACTCTGAAGAGTTTTATAGGACAATTACTAATACTAATATTGTAATCCTTATGTACTATTAATAATAATAAATAAATAAAATAAATATACTTTCAAATTCATTGTACGGCGTTAGCATTTATTCGACCAGTAGCCCGATACGTAAAGCAAGAGACATGCCATGAGCTGCCGCCGCGTGTTTAACGCGGACTTACTTTCTTTCCGGCTCATTCGCACCAATACATGAATACAGCGGGATAGACGGCGGTATCTCATGATAAGGTCCCAGTCTATCATACTCGTATTGATGTAAGCATGAAGAAAGCTACGTTCTCGTACCGCACAGGCAGGCTTATTTAACACCTTCAGCCACCTAACCTTACTGTACCTTGTAGGTACTCTAAAATTCGAATAATTTAAATATTCAGGGTCAAACTTACGCAAACCAACATAGGTCTAAAAACTAAACAACGCTTGTAGGTATTACACGTGCTAGTAGGCGACAATACAGGGTGGTCCAAACCTTGACGTCAAAAAATTTTTTTTAGGTTCCCTACGTCATGGGCTATCAGAATATACCCCATGTATGTTAGCCGATTTTTTGTAGTTTTCGAGTTATGAATTTTTGAAAATTTTTTTTTGATAAATTCTGGAATGAAGAAATTTATTGATAAAAAAAACTATTGGGTTTTTTTTATATTTTCTTTTTGTAAAAGTGTTACTACAAATAAAGCATTTACTGACAAAAAAATTAGCGTCCTCACTTTGATACAAGTAGGATAAAAAAAAAACCAAATTCAAAATTTTACGCTCAAGCCGCATTCAATGTACGTAAATAAAAAAAAAACATAGCCCAAGGAATTTTCGTATTCTAAAGACCGCCCTAGACCTTGAGCCTTCGTAAAAGCAAAAGAAAAGTGGTACTTAATGATGAGGATTTTCCGGAGTAGTCGGTCAAATAAACTTAAAAAAGCTTAAAATTTTAAAGTAGTAAAAAATTACTTGAATAACTACACAAATTGAGTTTTAGTGGTATTTTCTTTGTTTATTGATAAGAACAACAAAACAGACGAAATTTTACTTTATTTTTAAATTAAAAATTTTGAAGTTTTTTTTAGTTTATTTGACCGACTACTCCGAAAAATCCTCATCATTAAGTATCACTTTTTTTTTTGCTTTTACGAGGGGTTAGGGTCTAGGGCAGTCTTTAAATTACCAAAAATCCTTGGGATATGTTTTATTTTTTTTATTTACGTACATTAGTGCTATTTTGATGCGTTTTTAACGTAAAAGGACCATGGGCATATTTGTATGGAGAGTGGACCAAGAACCAACAGAAATGAAAGTGGTGTCATTAAATAGGTATTTACATTTATTTCATTTCATTCTATGGGCACTATGTTCAATTCCATTGCAATACGGAGATATTTGTATTTTAGTCAGAGTAAATACTATGATGAATGGTGTCTGGACGACGGTGATTTACTTAGAGAGCGCCCGCAGTACGCCTCACTCATATAAAATTATCCAATGGAATTCAACTTTGCACCCATAGAATGAAATAAAGTGCATAAACAGACCTTTTTAATGACACTACTCCCAGCTCTGTTGGTTTTTGGTCCATTTTGACGCATAGTCCTTTGGAATTTGGTATTTTTTATCCTACTTGTATCAAAGTGAGGACGCTAATTTTTTTGTCAGTAAATGCTTTATTTGTAGTAACACTTTTACAAAAAGAAAATATAAAAAAACCCAATAGTTTTTTTTTATCAATAAATTTCTTCATTCCAGAATTTCTAAAAAAAAAAAAATTTCAAAAATTCATAACTCGAAAACTACAAAAAATCGGCTAACATACATGGGGTATATTCTGATAGCCCATGACGTAGGGAACCTAAAAAAAATTTTTTGACGTCAAGGTTTGGACCACCCTGTATACACATAATACAGACATATATAAATACATACATAGATACACCCACAACTCAGGAATGTTCATGCTCATTACACAAATATTATGCTCTTACCAGAATTTCAACCCGAGATCTCCAGTTCAGTAGTCAGAATCACTACCAATACCAACCTACGGAAGCCGCTGTACGTGTACATACATTTAAAATTGAAATAATTTCCTTCTCGATGATGGTCTCATTCTTACCGTCATTTTGCACAGGTAATTCTCAGAACGTTACAACAATGCAGCTAAACGATAAACACGGTACAATAACAGTGAACTGTTCCCGATCCAGGTGTACGATACAAACTCGAACAGGGTTTAACGTCACCTTATGTTATACTTTGTAACGCTTTTCATGTAAGTAATAAAATAAATAAATAAAAAAAACTGGATCGTTATAAGGCTTCAATTACATTTCGTCGTTCATCTAATTTAATGCGGTCGCCGAATCAAAGTTGTTTGCATCCGGCGAACGACCCAAGGTGATTCCCGCATAAGCCTACTGAGTTTACTCTGTGTACTGCGTTGATAGTGGCATCACACACTTGTGATAGTGATAACAGTTGCGTCACTATGAGATTTTATTCTCACGTCCGTTTGACATGTGTTTCATACATACGCGCCAATTTACTCGAAAATGAGCGAATCGAGAACTAATTATAATAAATGGCCCTACTTGTTATGTCATGTTTGTATTAAGTTTAACGATGGTTATTTATTTTATGTGCTGATAAGTGATGTCGTTGGAATTTTGTAATTAAAGCGTGCCAACGCCAATAAGACTTCCTAAATATTTACGATAAGTGTTTTGAAATATAGAACTGTTTATTATTAGTTTAAACAGGAATAATATAATAACGGTAGTATTTTACTTACTTATAGGTAATCTTAATAATACGTACGAGTATCGAAGTAGATTTCTTTAGTAGATACCTACCTCTTCGTTTAAGTATCTGTACTAGGAAGTAACTGCTTAAATGCATATATTTTAAACTTAAAACGTTAGGTTTTAACCTCGTGACCTAACCCGAAGTTTAGTTTTTATTTAATTATACTCGTATCATAATAAATACAAAGCAATGGTGAATGAAGGGTAAAACGGGATTACTAAGGCTCAGCTGTCCCTATGTCTGTCTGCCTGCCACCAGGCATCTCGTGAATCGTGATAGACAGTTCACATTTTAACAGATTCTGTATTTCTGTTGCCGCTGTAACAACGAATAGTAAAATGTAGATTCTATATTTAACGGGGCTCCCGTACAATAAACGTGATATTTTATGATAAATTGATAATGGTACGGAACCCTTCGTGCGCGAGTCCTACTCGCACATGTCCGGTTTTTATTCATATATTACAACGGGATGTACGTTCTATAGTTGTATACTTCCAAACTTTAAGTATAGGAGAAATAGGGTAAAGTAATATTTTTTTCGGTTACCTCGAGGATCACACATGAAATAAAACAATAAAAACGGATAAACTGGCGTATATTAACTAATTTTAACTTCATTCCGACGTTTCGAACACTTTACAGGGTTTGTAGGTGTCATCCGCAGACCACGAACCCTGTAAAGTGTTCGAAACGTCGGAATGAAGTTAAAATTAGTTAATATACGCGAGTGTGTCCGTTTTCATAGTTTTATTTTAGGGTAAAGTAGTTAGCTTCACTTAACGCGCGCTAAGTTAAAGTGAAAGTTCGATTTACGATCTATACCTGTACACTGGCGCGTGCGTAGGGCTTGCTCGGAAAACCTGTAGAATCACTTGCACTTATTACTAAACTTTGTCTATTTACGAGCGTCGAGATAGATACGAGTATACAGGATGGCTACGTGCTCAAATTATAAGACGAGAATATACACGGTGTAACGAGAGGAAACCGTATAACTTTAACAGCGTATTCCTGGGGCAGTAAGAAGCAAATCCAGGTCGAAATTTGTTTTTTTTAATGTTTTCATACATAGCCCAAAAAAATGTTGTATTGATAAGCACGAAATAAGTCTTATTTCGATATTAGTAACATTATTTGTTCTCGTAATTCCCCCGTCGGGGCAAGTTAACGGACGTACCTGGGACAATCACCTTTTTTCATGCAGTTTACTTGTTTATTGCATAATTAATGACTGTGTAATTTGTGTCCTACGGGAACTTCATTATGTATGGATTATCTATTCTTACGCGACCATATATTGCGATAATTTTATTTTTCTATTACTGTGAGTCAGTTGACAAACTCGTAGGTACTTTTATACTCTAGGAACAACTATGTCTGCTGGCATTAGTTATTTTATTTTTTGTTTATCAGTCATGAGAATATATTATTTTTTAAATACAAAAAAAAAATTCGTTCGTCTGAAAAAAAAAACAAAAAACTTTCAGCAAACGTAAAACCTGATGGCTTTTTTTCAGAATCACGTACCTTTAGAAATCTTGGTTTTATCAGCAACTTAAAACCTTAATCCTCGAGGATTAGATTTGCAACTTGTTGACATTTATTAGTATTAATCTAAAAATTTATCTACCAACGTATTTCACGTTATACATATCATTATATGTCAAAGAATTCAAATACCATAGAAAGTCAGCAATATCTGTGGACACTTTTTTTTGTTTTCTACTGACGAACAGTATACATCAAAACGCTATTATTTGATCTGTCATTGTTATACTTATCGATTTTTCTTTCACTGATTCTAACAAGACAGTTATCTCGGCTAGGTGGCTCGCACACCCTGTATGCCCTCTATTTAAATAAATAAATAAATAATAAATATCTTGGGACATCTTACACAAATCAACCTAGTCCCACGGTAAGCTCAATTAAGGCTTGTGTTGTGGGAACCAGGCGACGATATATATAATAGATAGATACATATAGATACTTAAATACATATACAACCATGACCAAGGAACAAATATTTGTGATAAATAAATACACAAATAATGCCCTCGCCGGGATTCGAACCCGGAACCTCCAGCTTCGTAGGCAGGGTCACTACCAACTAGGCTATGAGGCTGACAAAGCTGCTATTTATATTATTTATTATGTGTGTTTATCATAGTCTGTACGGAAATTGGAGGCACGTAAAATATATGGGTTTTGCTGCAAGACGCCTATGTTCGCGCTTCCGCAGATACTATTTGCATTATAGAGTCAGCCTCCGTAGCCTAGTTGGTAGTGACCCTGCCTACGAAGCTGCAGGTTCCGGATTCGAATCCCGGCGAGGGCATTATTTGTGTAATTATTTATTACAAATATTATTTTGTTCCTTGGTCATGGCTGTCTATGTATTTAAGTATCTAATATATATGTATCTATCTATTATATATACCGTCGCCTTGTACACACATCAAAAGCCTTAAAATTGAGCATACCGTGGGAATAGGTTGATTTGTGTAAGATGTCCCAAGATATTTATTATAGAGTCCTACTTGATACTAATTATTCCTACTCTAAGCATATTGGTTTCAAAATGTCTATACCTAAGGACACATTGTTATATAGAATACCCAAGCTTACTAATTTAGGAGCATATCACATCACAATCATCATCAGCCTATCTCAGTCCACTGCTGGATGTAGGCCGCTCCTATAGACGCACTGGGAGGTAAATGCCCATACCCATGTAATTGCCACGTTGGGCAAGTCCGACCCCGACACCCACGGGAAGAGTTGGGGTGGTGACCAATGTATTCCTACTGCCGTCACCACACGGCCAAGAAGCATTTGGAGTATAAGCTTTCGAAATCCCTTCATCATGCCTTTGTGTGTCCTAGCCTTGTTTCGGTTTGAAATAAATACTCATGGGACAATCTTACACAAATTAACCTACACACGGTAAGTTCAATTAAGGGTGATTAAGGATTGTGTTGTGGGTACTAAGCGACGATATGTATAATAGACGATATGATACATAAATATATGGAGTACGAGTAAGATACTTAATTGCATATAACTACAGCCACGTTTGCACTTACTGTTCTAAGCGACCATTCGCTTGTTCGTGGGCTGACGAACGAACATTTTGCTATGTGAATTATTGTTTTCATCTGCCCAAGAACGAACGAATGCTCGCTCAGAACACTAAGTGAAAACGCGGCTTACCATGACTAATGAACAAAATATCTTTAGATAAGTACACAAAGAGATGCACTCATCGGGATTCGAACCCAGGACTTCCAGCTTCGCAGGCCCTCAGGCAGTGATCCTCACTACCGACTGAGTTACGGGGGCCTTCGCCAATGTCCGTTCTAAATATAAATATTTTTATGTACTTAGTTCAGTTACAAATCTAGGTACTTCACTTTCTTTAGTATTTTTTTATTCACTTTGTTTAAAATATTTTTATTTTCATGTACGAGTTCATAACTATTGTATTTTATTAATTAGATTTCAAGAAGTAAATGACAACACGTTGAACACATAGATATGTATTTTATTTTGTACATTGAATAATATTACC
>JALPQI010021661.1:0-12866 GCA_025490895.1 Thaumatotibia leucotreta
ATACGATTTTTGTCCAAAAACGTCTTTCGTCCAGCATAAAACTATCAAACAAATCAAAGTTTTGTAAATAATCTTATATTATATGATAGGCGATTAGTCACGTGACCATAATAATGTATGGAAATGATCACGGTGGTGACGGCAGTAAGAATACATTTGTCACCAATCCAACTCCTCCTGTGGGTATCGTAAAAGTCGACTAAGGGATTGAAGTGTCACTGACTATTATTTGATAAAAGAATCAATCTTTTCAGCAGCGTCATCATAGTGGACACATTACTGCGATCGCCAATCCGCTTGCCCAGCGTGGCGATTATGAGTATTTACCTCCTAATGCGTCTATAAGCATACGTCCAGCAGTGGACTATCATAGGCTGATGATGGTGATGATGAAGGTTAATACAATGCAAATAGGTACCAAATATCAAAATGAAACTAACACAGATTTCATAAAACCCATGTCCTAATGATGAAAGTGCGATTTTTATCATTAATTACCTGATGCCAAGGTTGCTATCCGAATCTAAATTAATGTTAATTTTATGAAAATTATCTACATGTATCGTAATATACGCCTATTATAAGTATTATATAATATCAGCAGCCTATCTCAGTCCACAGCTGGACATAGGCTTCTTTTATGCGTGTGGATGTATTAAGAGATAAATGCCCATAATCGCCACGCTGGGCATGTGGGTTGGCAATCGCAGTAGTGTGTGTATTATGATGCTGCTGATCATCAATCTGAATGGATAATTGAATGATCAATAAATTAATGGTCTGCGATAGAAAATCGCCTATGCGCTGCCTACCCTGAGGACTTATTCCCTTATTCATAAACATTATTTTTTTTTTTTATTTGTCAACTTAACAAGCCGCTAATAATTGTTTGTCCCTTTCGGTCTTAACAATGTGTCCATAAGAGCAAAAGGGACAAACAATTATTAGCGGCTTGTTAAGTTAACAAACGTTTATGAATAAGGGGGTTAGATGGATTACCTCTATCTATGCCAGTAATTACACCGGCTATCTTACCCTCAAACCGAAACACAGCGGTGCCAACACTGCTATTTAGCTATGTTATCTCGGTTGTTCTGAAAACCAGCGTCGTGGCATCTGAAGGTGCGTTCAGACCAAAAGAGGATTCGCTGTTCTAACCCCCGCTCTACGAAATCAACCAATCACGTTTTGTGTAACGATCGAATTTCGTAGAGTGGCAGGTTAGAATAGCGAATGCTCTTTTGGTCTGAACGCACCTTGACACGACACAGTCATGCTAAGTGGCATCCTTTTTGGTGTTCAAATTCTTACTTGTATACAGTGTGTTTCCATGACCCGGGCTTTTACGAAAATGGGCAATAATACGCATTACTAGCAATTGTTTTTAAGTACCTATTAACATTTGACAAATAATTAAATTGACCGTACAATAAATTTTCTCCATTATTTCCTCCAAACGATCAATGTAACGCGTGTACTGCTTCTAAAAACCTTACGAGTGGTTGCGATCTGTCATTGTCATGTGCAAATTAACGACTCATTTTGAAGTACATTGCTTCTAATAAACTTTTTTTAGAAAGTTAATAGCCTTTAAAATTAGCATTTGGATCGAATAATGTTCACGGTTTGGCTAAAAATCTGCATCGCATTCCTAGCAATGTACAAGTTGGAGAACATTCTTAAAATTGCTGGAATCAACTCGGAAATTTCCGATAATTTTCATGAGAATATAAGAGTAAGTTCTCATTGAGAATGTTTCCATGAGAACTTATAAAAAAATGTTATGAAGAATATTTCTGAAGACAGAAAGTCGTCCTTTTGCTGGTAGAAGGAAAAAGTAGCTTTTGCATTTTGTCTTACCCCATTCAACGAACTGTTTCATTTAACCGAATTCAATTTTAGCAGCTGATGGTGACGGCAGTAACAAAATAATACATTCGTCAGCATCCCAAATCTTTTCGTGGATATCACATCATCATCATCATCAGCCTATGATAGTCCACTGCTGGACGTAGGCCGCTCCTATTAACTGCTGGACGTAGGCCTCTCCTATTAATTAATTATGCGTATATACACATTAAGAGGTCAATAACCATAATCGCCACGCTGGGCAAGCGGATTGGCGATCGCAGTAATGTGTCCACTATGAGGACGCTGCTGCCCATCATCAATCTTTAATCAAATATGGTCAGTGACACTTCAATCCCTTAGTCGACTCTTACGACACCCGCAGTAGGAGATGGGGTGGTGATAAATGTATTCTTTCTGCCGTCACCACACGGCCAACGGATAATTATCACATATTTTCAACAAAATTATATAAGAGCAAAAGAATCGCTGAACAAAACAAATAGGTATCCTTGACACGACATGTTGCCGACTAGCCAAGTCCTCAAAAACCATACATATTGTTGGTACAAGTCTTCACAACAAATTACCTGACGACATTAAGATAATTGAAAACAATACGACTTTTTACAATAAATTAAGGAAATGGCTAACTGCGCAAGCATTTTACGGTCTAGATGAATTTTTGGAAACTTAAATTATGAATATTCTGTATCTTGTATTTGGATAGTTTCTTGTTTATTATTTATAATCACGCTGTTGACATTAATATTAAATTATACCAGGACATTATTATGGTTGTTATTTTATAAATTATGTAATTTGTATTGGAATTGTGTACCTATTTTTGAGTTGTAAAATTGTAATTAAATTTTATTAATAAATGAGTATGAGTATCGTAACAGTCGACTAAGTGTCAAATAATATTCGTTTATATAAGATTGATCATAGGCATTAATCATGGGCAGCAGCATAAAGTCCGGTCAAGTGATAAAAAAAAATCTTATTGACTGTAAACCTGATACTAGAGTTGGGCAAAGGGTAATATGATTACTTCTGAAAATTACATTTGTATGTGTAGGCTACTACTTTGTAATATATATTAAAACACACCTCCTCCAAAAGTAATCGGAAGGAGTAATCATAATTATTTTTTGCCCAACTCTGCCTGATACATATTTGGATATAAAACAATGCAACTTATAGTAAAGTGACATAGAGGTACATGGATTAGGTTTGTAACTGGGTCATTTGCACTAAAACTGTACCTTTTAATTTTTCTATGCGATCATGGACTGTAATATTTACTCGGCATCTTGCGTAATTTTCAGTAATGAAACAAAAAAAGTATGTCTCTAATGTTACGAAGATAAGTATGTAAATTGAGACTACTCAGTTTAGTTACTCCCATACTAAATATATGAACTGATAAAAAAAAATCTCATATTCGTTACAGAATTTGTCATACCTTTAGTATGGGAGAAGTATTAGTATGACCCAACTAGTCAGCAGATTTGACCAACCGTCTTCCGAACTAGGAATAGGCTAGTCACTCGGAATTCAGAGATTCTAATGTGTGCCTTTCGATAAAAAAATCGCAATGTCGTCTTTAAATTTTCTCAATTTGCACATAATATGTGCAAAGACATTATAATATATGTAGGCAAAACTCACTAAGTAACTAATACCGATAGAAATAAAGTTTCGTATCTTAGTTCTGAATCAATACTGACATACGAGGTTGCTAAGAGTACCTAGTGACAGTTGTATAGTGAATTTTGGTTGTAAACATAGCAAGGACGCCCAGTATGGTTCTTCGAAATGTTTCAAAGGAGGAAAAGTTTCTTTTCTCAAAGTACCTATGTCATAATATTATCTGTAAATATACGCAACATTGCCTATGTACACTATGGAAAACATACTGGCTTTCAGAGGAAAAAGTAAACAAACCTAAAACTTGCATTATTCCATAATCACGCACTAGAACACAATCTTGGTTTTATTACGAACTTGACATCTTAAACCTTGAGTTCACATACATTTTTAGTTAAAGTTATTGATTTTTATAAATGTTAACGGAAAAATATAACTACAAACGCGTTTCACGATATGTCACACCTAGATCAAAAACTGAACAGTATTAACTAAAAATGTAAGTATATATATTTTGTGATTTACTAAATTCGTAGAACATTTAGAAGAATTTAGACATTTTTAGTTAATACTGTTTTGATCTAGATGTGCGATATCATCACCAGCCTATGATAGTCCACTGCTAGACGTAGGCCTCTCCTATTAAGCGTATTAAGCGCATTAGGAGGTAAATGCCCATAATCGCCACGCTGGGCAAGCAGATTGGCGATCGCAATATTGTGTCTACTATGATGACGCTGCTGCCCATCATCAATCTTTTATCAAATAGTGGTCAGTGACACTTCCATCCCTTAGTTGACTCTTACGACACCCGCAGGAGTTGGGGTGGTGACAAATGTATTCTTACTGCCATCACCACACGGCTTATGATGTGCGATATGACATGTGTCAAAGACGTCAAATCCCATGGAAAATCAGCCATAATTGATTAAATTATTCATGTACAGTACAGTATTCATGCACATTAGATTCATTTGATGATTGGTATACCTAAATATGTGTGTGTAAAAAAATCTGAAATGTATCAGAACGAGGAGCGAATATCAAAGACTTAATACGAGTAATAATGCTCTTCTGAGATCCCTTAAAGGCAACTGACACATCAAAACAGCCGTACTAAACCCATAATTAATATTACAATTGTAAATCAACACACACATATTGTCATTAAGCCCAATTGTAGCAAGATTAACGGACAAAGCGTTGCAACACACAACCCTGAGTTCCATCTGCCCCACCATGGACCAACGCATAAAATGGCGCGTAATTCAAATTCCGAACTCAGTCGCTCAGACGCGGAGCTGTCAGTAACAAGAAAAGCGCGCGTATTTCTTTTTTCAACACTCGTAAGGTGTTTAGGGTAACCATGAAGGTTTTCGTTGTTTTCGCCGTTCTCGCTCTCGCGTTCGCCGAAGATAAGGAGGAGGATAGACCGAAGACCTTTAGGAGGTTGATTCCTGCTGATGTTTTGAGAGGTTAGTTTTTAAAAAGTGATAAATGTTGCCACATGAAAATGCGTGTAAATAGTTTGTAGGTAGAAATTTAAGGAAGTGAATGCAGGAAGTTATTACAAAGAGAGTTATAATCGTGTAATAAATCAATCTAGACGGATAATTTTATTAGAAATCTAAGTGCTTTAGAACATGCGATTTGAAAAGTACGTATTGCTTTAGGATTATAAGTTAAATAAAAAAAAATGCAGGGTTTGACGAATTATTTTGAAGAGTAAGTATTTTAAAAGTTGTGTCTTACTCTTAATAAAGTAATCTACATTCCTAATTTATAATATGATGACGAACTAGTAATACCTTTACAAGTTTTTCAAGTAGAGGTATCATTAAGTAAATTAAATATGACTGATTAAGGTAATCACTAATGCGTACAATTATGTAAACACGCAACATTGGGCAAAATAAATAGTTTTGCTTTTTTTAAGCAATTGTTATGTTATGAAAATACTATTATTTGAGTTTCTTTTTTGGTTTAATGCTAAATCACATCGAATCAAGTCAAATCAAACTAAGAAGTGCCATGTACAATGTTGGCCCTTTGCCGTAAGAACATCACAAATAAAAACTTTCAAATTAGTATACCTAATTAAAATATCCCAACACATCTTGTGTTTAAGAGAGACAATAAATCACAACTATACAGGTGATTTTTTATTCAACGTTCAAATTTTAGAGTGTTCAATTTTGAGTCATACCGACAGCAAGATGCTTAGCCAAGTTGCCAATCGCTAACGCAGTAGCGTATCGTAGTTTTCCCTCTCACTCTTGCATATTAGTGCGACAAAGACAGTTAGCTGCCTTTTGTTTACGATTGACGATTAAGCGTTAGTGATTGGCAACTTGTCTAAACCCTGATTCGAGAAAATACCTAATACTACTAATGTCTCAGAGTTTGTACGGAACATCAGGTTTTTTTTTTCTCGAATCGGATGGCGGTATAGTAAAATTACATCAATATAACCTCAGAATTTTAAGCCTCTAAAAGAACGGTGCATAATAATAGACCCTGTATAGAATACCCATGTGTTTAAATTCATAATTAAATTGACGATCATAAATTGAAAATATTTAAACGATCTAACCATAAATAATAAGCTAGTGACGCAAGGTACATGCCAGTAAGTTACTCATTGTATAATATGCCCGAAATGGTCACCGAAGCTTGAAATGATGACACATACGATTATTCAATATATGGCATAAAAAAAACAAAAAAGGTAGTACGCTATCAAATAAAAATTACGAATTATTCTGGTAAAAAGTGGGCAATGTTACCGTGAGACAGTTTTAAGGCAACTTTGCCCGCCTAATAGAACTTGGCAAAGTGTTAATTGGACTAAAAAAATAATATTTACCGAATGCAATTTTGTATCATTCATCAATCACTTTAGTATTGTTACGTTTAGTCTTAATGTTTATTAATGGTAAAACTTTTATTTATTTATAATAAAGTAAACGAAATAATGAAGATCGATTCCGTTAAATTACCAGATAATTGTAAAATTTATAAATATTATAATTATCATGAATATAATCTTCTTTAGAATTAAAAGCGTCAATAAAATATATCGAATTATGTCATGCGAAGTTATATTAATTATGCAGGTTGGTGTTTTCTAAGGGTTCATATTAAAATGGCGTTTTGTTTAAATTACAATATGTTTTAAGGTACCTACAAAATTTTAAACACACCTAAAGGCGTTAAAACATTTCCTATTACCAATAAATAATGTAACATTTATTACAGGAAGATAAAAAACAAGTGCCGGTATCTGCATAAAATATTAATCAAAGAACGCAATACATATCGTTAGTTTTTTCACGAAAATGTTATTTTAGCTAGCAATTAAAACTCGTGAATAGCGAAACTTTTTTTATTGCGATGACAGCACGCAATCCATGTAATCGGCCAATGATCTACAATTATGTAAAACTGACATAACTGGCGTTACTTTCTTTTGTTTCTAGATGCTTCGCTTCTGTATTCGGTGTTGCGCTAAATTTAGAGAGTTGAAAGTTTATAGTCTAAGACTAGATCAATTGAAAGTGAATGTTCTTGAAAATAAACGATTTCCTCAAGTATAGTGAATCGTCATTATCATCCTAATTCACTGCTGCTGGACGTAGGTTAGCATTTCTCAAAAGTTTGTATGGATAACGTATTCGATATTGATAAAAATGGGTAGGCTGGTAGAGTTCAACATTTCCCAAAATGTCTCAAAATGTTTGTATGAAACAATCCTTTGTTGTTACCAAAAATGTACAGGTATCTGAAAACAAAAAAAGGAAACTTCCATACAAACTATCTGGAATTGGGGAAATGTGAAAGATCTGTGCCGTGTGGTGACCGCAGTAAGAATACATTTGTAACCCCAACTCCTCCTGCGGGTGTCGTAAGAGTCGACTAAGGGATTGAAGTGTTAAAGTCAAAGTCAAAGTCAAATAATTCTTTATTCAAATTGGAATAGCAACAAACTCTTTTGAATCGTCTAGATATGAAAACTACTTCCGGTTCGAACCCTACACCGCTGACCCAAGAAGAACCGGTAAGAAACTTGGCGGGAATAATTTTTTCAAACAATGATGGTACATCTTACAACTAACATGCATTAAAAAAAAAAAACATAAAATTGATTTTAAACAAATTGAAATATAATAATAATAACAAGAGATGTAAAGTCTCTAAAAGTCACAACATTTATAAGACCAACAACTGACCACTTTGATAAATATTGATGATGGGCAGCAGCGTCATCATAGTGGCAAGTGGACACATTACTGTGATCGCCAATCCGCTTGCCCAGCGTGGCGATTATGGACATTTATCTCCTAATGCGTTTATACGCATAGTTAATAGGAGAGGCCTACGTCCGGCAGTGGACTATCATAGGCTGATGATGATGATGATAGATCTGGCTCAGCATCATTGACCTGACTAGCCTACCAATTTTTATCAAAATTGAATATGTTATCCAAATAAAAAAGCTTTTTGAGAATTGTTTGGGTCTCTCCGATTATCTATGGGTACGGTCGCATTAAGAGGTAGGTATTTTAATACCCATAATCACCACACTGATCTATTTCGCCATCGCAGTGCGTCCTCTATGATGACCCTGCTGCCCATCAATTTCATTAATATAGTCATTTAACCCACATACAAACATTATTTGAGCTTGCCATGTGATTTTGATTTGTGTAAAATTGTGTCATGACATGATACCTATAATGATTAATGATGTATACAAATTTTGTATAGATATTTCCAACGAAAAAACAGTAAAGCAAAGCAATGAATTCTTGTCTAATCAAATGTCTTTCATCCAGGGTACGGAAACGGTATGCCAATATTTTAAAATGTTTTATACTCTTTAAGTACTACTCAATATTTTATGTTATTTACAATATCATATTTTTAAATTACTCTATTAACTTAAAATTAAGACGAAGAACAAAAAATGACAGTTCTTTTATATGGAAAATATAACGGTTCCTATCCCTGCTTTCATCTTGTAAAAGTATGTATAAAAGCGGTAGGTACCTATTGCAATCTTTGCAAGGTCATAAGACCCTACGGCTAAGATACACAAAATATAAATTTTATGCAAATTGTTGGCATGGTCCGGCGAACCTAACCTTTGATCTAATTCGCTGGGTTTCTCCATAACAAAGTGGGTTTCCCCTATGCTGAGGTTCCATGACATCACATGTGATAATTATTGGACTAACAAGAAAATCAACATAATTATGGAAAGAAACAGTAGGTTTGTACATTAATGAATCATACAGAGTGGTACCATGACCGAGCTTTTAAAAAAATTGGTGATAAACACGCCTTACTCGCATTACTTTTCAAGTGTAACTAGGTCAAAATATTTAAATTTACTGTAAATTTAAATTTATTTCCTTCGAAAGATCAATGTAACGTTTGTACTGCTTACTTGTCAAACGCTGTGACTGAGATCTGTCTTTGTTAAGCGCAACATTAAAACATCATTTTGAAATACATTCTTACTGAACTTTTCTTATTAAGTTACTTATTTATAAAATTAGAATATTTCATCAAATAATGCTCGCGGTTTGGCTAAAATCTGCATATCATCCTCAGTTTTAATAAAAACTTGTATGACGGGAACACACTGTAGGTAACTTACTTACTTACTACCTTGGTTAACATAAGCGCTAATATTATAATAATTTCACAATTTAAAGTCAATTAAGTAAAGGTACGCTCATAAATTCTATAAAATGTTAACTGTGACCTTGTAAAACTAAATTAACGTCAAAAAATTGTGTGAATAATCTCTGTTAATCCAGCAACATTTTCATAACCGCGATGTAATTCTATATAGTTCGAAACTTCAAAATAACACACTCAACATTTTGTTTATTACTATAATATGTATGATAAAAATTTAATAACAAAGAAAAACAAATGTTTCTTTATAACGAAACCCGAGGCTAGTTGTTAGTGGAGTTAAAAAAATATAAAAAATCTCTAAACTTCAAATAAAGCTTGTAATTTCTTTAAATTGCTTTTCTCAATATAATTTTCTGCACCAATGAAGCAAGTAACGTTGTTTGTTTGTTTCACGGATTGATTTGAATACAAAATTCTGGCGTGCCGGAAACATGGGATCCGGTAGAGAATCGATCGATAAACAATCAATATTCATAATCTATTGGGTCAATCGATTTGTACGCTACTTAGAAACGGTCCGTAGCTTCTCTACCGCGAACATCAAAATCCGCAAGTTTCGAGGATTTGTCTCCGTCACTCAAATGACGTCTTCGTAAATCGTGATCTCTTTCAATGCTAATAAGAGAAAAAAAATGTATTGTATTTATATTTTTCGAAACTCCATTCCGTTACCGCCACACAAAATGTATGAAAACATGAGAATGGAACGAAATGGCTCACGTTTCTGAGTAGAGAACATATAAATAATACCTACGCCTCAAAACAAGTGAGGAAGACAATTTTAGAAAAAATTGCCATTATTTTATTTCACAAAATAAAAGTTGCATACATCTGATACTAGATGGCGTAACTGATTACTATCTGCGCCTAAGGAACTTGCATCACCCCGGATTCAAACCCGCTACGGTATAGTGATCAAGCATCCGATATTACGACAGTCCTAACGGTAAATTGCATCCTGTATGACACTTTAAAATTTCAAGAAAACATCATTACATCAAAAGCCTATGATAGTCCACTGCTGGACGTAGACCTCCCCTATTAACTATGCGTATAACCGCATTAGGAGGTAAATGCTCATAATCGCCACGCTGGGCAAGCGGATTGGCGATCGCAGTAATGTGTCCACTACGATGACGCTGCCCCTCATCAATCTTTTATCAGATAATGGTCAGTAACACTTAAAACCCATAATCGACTCTTACGACACCCGCAGGAAGAGTTGGGGTAGCGACAATTGTATTCTTACTGCTGTCACCACATGGCATAAGAATAGCTAAGAATTATTGATGTACCGTTCTCTTATCTTCAAATCTTCAGTAAAGGAGTGACTAACTAAACTGAAAAACTCGCAAAGCTCGTCGCTCACGTGACCCCTTTGGTATTCCACTATTAGACAATCCGACTATGTTTGTTTTTCATACTATAAAAGCAACTTTGCAGTAAAATTACTAGTTTCATTAATAAATTCGTTTTTAGAGCACCGTTTCCTCTATTGATAAAATACTAACCTCAGAATACAAACAATTTGTAGTCTCACAAATAAAATAGTACATTACGACGTAAGTGCGAAAAACATGAAATTTAAAACGAGTGGCGATGTTTTAAAACACGACCGAAGGTAGTTTTTGCACGTGTCTCGTACGACGTTTTTTAGTACAGATGGTCCTTCGAAGTTTTGGACCTGACGTAAAATGAGCCACTTCTCGCACTAGCGCCTAAAAAAGGCACCATCTGTACTAAAAATAACACATTGCCAAAGCGTTAATCATTCTAAATCCATAATTGTTTTTATATTTTATTTTTTATAACCGACCAGTTACTGAAACATTCAGTATCGCCTTATGTGAGAAATATTACAATTAACGCACATGAAAAATTGTTTCTACGTAAGTGAAATATATAAAAATGGCATCCAATGCATTGACTAAACAGGCATTGAATAACCAAATTCTTTTGTTTTAACTCGATTAACTACTTTTTTGCCAAAACGTTTTTTTTTTTGGGTGGGCAAGGTTACCTCCTAGGAATAATATAACCTATAAGGAATACAGATATCCTTAAAACAGTAATGTTGCACCAACATTGCTATAAAATTAACGAGGTCTGGGTGCTTAGCCAAGTTGCCAATCGCTAGCGCTTAAACGTCAATCGTAAGCGAAAGGCAGCTAACTGTCTTTGTCGCACTAATATGCAAGAGTGACAGAGAGGGAAAACTACGATACGTTACCAAGCGCTAGCGATTGGACACTTGGCTAAGCATCCTGGTAACAAAATACAAAAATCAACTTCAGAAGTCAGGCAATAAAATGCAACAATCAACTTCAAAACTTAAGGTCGTCAACCCGAACCAGTTGGTTCGGTGCAAAAGTTGAATCAAAACCAGAAGACATATCATTTATGTATCAAGTAGTCTTTATTGCTATTGCAAAGAGTTTATAATCGATAAATTAATATGATACATATTAATATTGTCATTGAGACAACTATATACCGTTACAATGATTGTCAAAATAAATGCCAATGTTCAAGACATCTTAAGCTTTAACAATTAAGCAACAGGCTTTAAAAGTAATGTATTTAGTTTATATCGTATCTAAATTTATCATAAATAATATATGTTATAATTATGAATACTGTCTAGACTAACGGGGTTTTTTTTTAGACTAGTTTTAATGTTCAACTTTATTAGCAGGTACGTCATACCTCAAAACGTTTCTTATTAATATCACGACGATAAACAGAACGCCACCTACCAGGATCTTTTCTTACACAACAAATTTGCAAACCGTAGGAAATCATACCCAGATACAAGTAAAAATAAAAGTGGGCGCTGACTCACACTCATTATTATTGTCGCCTTATAATAGCTACTTGTATATTCTAAAGGACACCAGGAAATGCTCTGATTTCACGCTCATTCGTCGCAGTCAGATGTCAATTGAATGCCATTTTACATTTGTTTGACAGCTCTAAAGTTTTGTAAAAATGTCAAGAGCAAATATATCTAGAAAAGTTGTTGTTCTTCTATCTGCTAACCAATAAATTATTTAATAAGTCTTCAAAAATAGTGAACATATATACCTAAGTAACCATAGATAAATAAGTTTATTTAATAACTTAAGTAAAACATTAAAATTACAATACAAATACTTAACTTTAATAAAGGTAAAACAAAACTTTAAGTTATGCAAATTATGCTGGGGCAAAGTTACCCTAAAGTATGTAGTCAAGTAACCTAAATGCCCAAAAACATATCTGTTTTCACTGCACTTACACAACAACATTCCATTTCATGAATGCTATAGAGTATGGAAAAAGTCTCACTCCCTAGAATCAATGACATAAAGTATTTATAAAAAAATCAAAAATTTTGCACATGACACGGATGACTAACTTCCAAACTGGATTGCCCACTTGAACTCGTTACATAAATATTGATTATCTAGAATCACTGCATTTGGAATCAACCGGTTAGATCTCTTACAACAATGTTAATGGAACACGTTCTTATGCATTTTTGCATTAATTTAATTGATTTAATGCCTTTTCTAAATATGGCGCTTTGACAGGATTGCATCAGGAATTATTAGTTACAACAACTAGTAGCTAGTTTTTTTGTTTAAAACTTAAACATTAAGCCAGTAATTCTAGTC
>JALPQI010021662.1:0-21126 GCA_025490895.1 Thaumatotibia leucotreta
ATTTATGAAGGTAATTATAATATAATGGTGGATTGTTAAAAATAATCTAGTATAAAGGCGTTTATCGAAAAATTATCGATATCAAGCAATTACAGGTAGTATACTTATGCATAATTATTTAATAATTAAGGATATTATATTTCTATGTTTATGAATAATAATGAAAGTTGATTCCTGTAAAGTTCTGTAAGGTTGGTAGCAATAATTACGTACAAAACTTTTTAAATTGGTATGTAGCAATAAATTAATTTAATTACTTACATAAATTTACCATCGCGTATTTACTCAGATATATTATCTTAAGGTAAATAATTGTATTTTACATTCATACCTAAAATCTCAGGTAATCTTTCATTTTATATAACTCTCCATGTAATCAAACTTACAGTGTAGACAACAGTGTTTGTGTTCTCATAAACGTATTCCTCGCACGCCACAACATTGCTAGAGTCAAAAAGACTTGCAGGACATATGTCATTGTCAAAAGAATTGACAGACACGTTGGCGAAGCGCTGACAGTTGTCAAAGGAGGTTCCAGACGCTGGGACAGCGTTCAAGATCCATGATGGGGCAAACTCGGTGGGCTGGTTGGTAGAGTCACACTCGGGTATAAGACATCTGTAAAATAATTATTGAAGTGTGGCTATTATTTGATAAAAGATTGATAATGGGCAGCAGCGTCATCATAGTGGACACATTACTGCGATCGCCAATCCGCTTGCCCAGAGAGGCGATTATGGGTATTTTCCTCCTAATGCGTTTACACGCATAGTTAATACGAGAGGCCTACGTCCAGCTGTGGACTATCATAGGCTGATGATGATGATGATGAAAAGAAATATTTATTATTAACCCTTATATAGACACAAACAATGTATGGGCATAATTAAATACGTCGAAGTCTTCGTCGTCTTCAATAGTCTTAATGATTCTGATTCGTAAAAAACGGGCAAAGTCGAATTTGCCAAGGCATTTTTAATCTGTTACATATTCATAAACAACGCAGCATAACATAACAAGAACATACAACTGAATCGTTTTACTTAATTTTTTGTCCAATGAAGTAACGGATTATACTATAGATAAAGAAATTAGGATCAAAGCATGATTGATGTTTATCTAATAAACGAGCCTTCACTAGGTACTATGCTCGTACTGACATTTTGCTCTCTTTAATTTGTCAATATGTTCTCTGTAATTTTGATGTCCTCTCCTGCTTTATTATGTTACTTTTGGTTAATGTTAATGTACCCATGTATTCTGGTTGCCCTGAAAACCAGCGCCATGGCTAAAACTTTAGCTAGCGGCATAAGCTGAGTGGCATCCATTTTGGTGTTGTTTTTGGTTTAGATGTATTTTAATTTAAGTTTACCTTTTTACACCAAATAAATTAATTCTATTCTATTCTATTCTATCAATGAAAGGGTTTCAATTGAACGATAGCCTCTTTCTGAAAATAAATTTAAATTCAAGTGGACAGTTAGATCCCAATAAAATGTGTCTGTTTCATTTAAAGTACCTGGTTTCAATTCTGGCGGTAGTAAACACGTATTCTGCAGATGCAAAGCCACTGAATATCACAGCAAGCGCCGCTAACGCCCAAGTGCGTAACTGAAACCATCCAAATTGTCCAATTTCCTCAACCAAGATCATGTCCAGATCTACTCCAGTCTTTACAGCTTGTTTCATTTTAAGATCATTGGGATGGTTACTCGTATCTTTTTCGTCCATTTTGATTCCGTTTCTATTGATGCACTTTATTATTGGGTACTACACTTACAGATTTCTCATCACTTGTAAATGAATTACGTGCAATTTTTTTATTTTAAAGTATGTACGTCTATTTATTTTAAATAATACATTTTTACAATATTCTCAGAGCCGTTTATTAAATTTCACTGCAGTTAATAATCGTTAACTTAACATTATTTTTAAATTTCGCTTTTTCATCCAAATTTTGACTGATAATAAAATTAAGATAAATGATTTGATATGTTATGTTTCTGTAAATGTCTGAGTGCGTTATGTTTCTTCATTCTTTCATACATCCTATTTTAAGACAATCCAACTAATAATGTAATACTTATCACCTTACGATTGGGTTGTATAATATTTGGACTTACAAGAAGATAAAATACCAGATTATCTGTCCAACATTCTGATATCACAGATCCGACTAATATTATTCTTGATATAAAATACAGATAGCTACGTGAGTGCACATGTTAAGGACGAATTTTATAAGATAATGTTATATTTGGGATTTAGGTCCTAAAATAATGCATCAGAAGAAAAAGTATAGTAACAATAGAGAGAATAGTGAGTCCACTGAATTTTGATCTTTTGTACGCTCCTACTATCTACTTGTTAGCCACTCGAGTGAATTTCGTAAAATTTGAGCTGCTCAAATTCAAACGCAAAACTGTTTGTTGGTATCTTTTAATATTGAAAAAATATGAATTTTAAACGGTGTGTTAGGCGTAAACCATAATTTGAAAACCAATTGAGTTGTTGAACCAATATAAACGATTTTTCAAAAACAATATTTGAATTAAATTGTGGCTATGATTATGTGCGATTTTATATCTAAATGAAGAAGAGACATTCGTAATGTCAGTATTAAATATAATGCTATCATGTTTTACTGCTGTTGTTAATGATAATCTTATTCCTAAACATAGTGAGTTAAGGATTCCGTATACGTATCCAATTTATAAACTTGTTCATAAAGTTTAAAACCTTGTTTCATGCCCCGAACGATACACGCGCTACTCGAACTTTCTCCCATGTTCCTCACATTTATACCTAAACGACAAACTCCCAGAGGTTCGTAACTTGTCTTATGAAAATTACGTAATCAACGCCAATGTGTGTGCCAACAAATCCCCCGAGTGACGAACTCGAGCTATTGTGAATGTGTCGAGGGGCAGATAAATATATTATGTGCCCCTAAAAGCGTAAGAAATCCGAAGATTTGTAAAGTTTCCCCCTTTATGATGGGCAAAGCGCTCTGCCAATGTTTTCTGCTTGAACGATATGAAAAACTCCTAAAGTACTACCCTGAGGAACTCCAACCTTAATATGAAACTTCTAAGACTTATAATAGGGTGTGTAGGTGATTCAGGCAAAAATTCATTTGTGATGTTAGTCGGTGAGTCGTTTAACATATCTTCGTTTATGGCAGTCGCTAAACAGACGAGAAAAGTATTTATGGGACGGTAAAAATTTTAGTCACTAGCGACGTTCTTTTAATTTCTATAACTTTTATGTGCATATACAGACGGTACGTAGTCTTGTTTATTTTATGAGTCATTCCATTTTTAAAGCACTATAACAATATTGATGTTCCGGCAGTATCCTTAAAGAATATTATTATTTGTTACAAGTACAGATAATTATATATCTCTTACAAAGTAAAATAATAATGTGCATCTTTCCGACATGTTTTTAGGGTTATTCATAATCGTCTCAATAATATAAATGACGTTAAAATGCCTTTGTCCCTGTCATTTTGGCATTACGTATAAGATTTAAGGGGTAATACCTGCGACCACGGGTGTAACGACATATCCGAAACGTCAAGATCTAAATCAATAGATTGTAATTCCATTTGTTTAGCGCAGAATATATTATTTTCGGCCTTGTGGTGACGGCAGTAAGAATACTTTTGTCACCACCCCAACTCCTCCTGCGGGTGTCGTAAGAGTCGACTAAGAGATTAAAGTGTCACTGACCATTATTTCATAAAAGATTGACGCAGCAGCGTCATCATAAGTAGTAGACAGTAGACACATTACTGCGATTGCCAATCCGCTTGCCCAGCGAGGCGATTATGGGCATTTACATTCAAATGCGACTACACGCATAGTTAATAGGAGAGGCCTACGTCCAGCAGTGGATCACAGGCTGATGATGATGATGATGTGATATTATGTTCATGATAAAGGTCAACAAAATAGTTGCAATGCAATGCAATTCTTATTATAATTACCTACCTTACATAAGCCACATACGGTACCTACACTATTATTTTTTGATGTTTTCTAAGTAGTAGTAAGTAGGTATTGCTTCATCATCAGCCTATGTTAGTCCACTGCTGGACGTAGGCCTCTCCTACTAACTATGCGTATAGACGCATTAGGAGGTAAATGTCCATAACCGCCATGCTGGGCAAGCGGATTGGCGAACGCAGTAATGTGTCCTCTATGATGACGCTGCTACCCATCATCAATTTTTTATCAAATAATTGTATTGCTTATTACCTTTTTATTCAGCATCTTCTGGAAAAGTATTAGCAGAAGCGAATACGTCATTCATATTCACTTTGTATAAGGAAGCCGCTTTTTCCAGGTGTAGTCATAGTAAATTATTTTAATATCCCATTTTAAACTGCACTACCAGATAATTAAGCCTCTAAGCTATTTAAATGCGTGCATAAAGGCCTCATGAAGAGATAACGCTGCATTTACACTGCCCTATTGGCTATTTACCTCTGCAAATGAGCATCAAACAAGAATATAGTGTTATGAGCGCGTTAGCATGCAACATATCGATTTATTAGCGCTAACCCGTCGAAATAAAATGACTCAAACGCCATGAAAAAGTCTACACCCTTACGCTAGTTTATCTTTGCGGGAGTATTTTGCAACTGAGATATAAAAGAAAGTATGCCAGCAAGGTGTTTACTTCACTTATGACTTAATGGAAATGTGCGGTAACTTATTACAGTCATGCCGTAGAGATGCTGCAGTAGAATTGCTTCAAATGGCTTTGGTAATTGTATCTTGACATCTAAGATATTTATACGGCCTACTAACGCTGAATACTGTATATTGGTAATAGTTTAAGTAAGCGTTCTAGGTTAAATGGTACAAGATGTTCCTGTCATCTTCGCTACCGTTAAAATGTTAGTGTTCGGTCTTCTGTATATGAGAGAAAAGGAATACATGGAATAAAATTACGGGTACAGCAGAGATAAAAGAATATTCAAAATATTTCTGTGAGTATTAGAGTTTTGCTGAGATATAATATTCTTAAACTACATCCAACAGATGTATGAACATCTTCTTATCTCAGCCAAGCAAATAATTTGCATAAAATCACCACCAAACAAAACTAAGCCCTGGATTTTTCAGATGTCAATGTTCCTCCGCTATAATGAATAACACCAGCCTACTTGTTTACGAGTCATAGTTTAACTTATTGCTTTTGCTCGTTGCAATAAAAATCACTCATTTATTTGTGGAGGCTAAAAACACAAATAAATATGGACTAAGTGATAGGTAATTAGAATCAAGCACTCGTGTCTTAATAGAATAAGGAATAAAGAAATATGGAATGTGGAAAATTATTATCATTATTACTACGGTAGGTATGTAACAATTTATCAATGAAAGTAAAAAATACAATCATACAATCAACAGTAACCTTTGCCCTGATATAAATGTACTACACAGAATACATTTTGTCATTATAGATACCTATATCGTAAGGAAGTCATAGATTGACGTCATAACGAAGATATAAAAAGCGGGACAATTCGGCAATCCGCCATCGAGTCGGTTGTTGGAAGTAAACGACGCGTAAACGCGACCAGATTAAACCCGCCCGACTATGTAACTGCGTATGACTTTTAGTTTGGCTGCACACGGAGCGGTTGGAACACGTTGATTTACATGAAAATATTGTTATTATTACAGCCTATATAGTTTCCCACTGCTGGGCAAAGGCCTCCCCCTAAGTCTCCAATCGTCCCGGTTTTGAGCTATCTGAGGCCAGCCGTTGCGATGCGCGTCTAGCAGGCTTAGCACATGATTGGTGCGACAGTATGTCGCCGCGAGAAAGATGTCTCGTCCTTCACAAGCTAGTTATATTAACAAAAGAGGGACGGATAGACTATCTCACGGCGAGATACTGTCGCGCCAATCATGTGCTAAGCATACTGGTCGTCCCTCCACCTCCTCCTGGGTCTGCCAGCTGCTCGCCTGTCTTGTGGCACCCATTCCGTGACTATTTTAGCCCACCTATCGGGGTGCATGCGGCAGACATGGCCGGTCCAGTCCCATTTAAGCTAAAATAAGATAATAATTATTTTCTTCGGTTACCGCGAGGATTACACATGAAATAAAACTTTTTTTGTAGGTAGTTTTGTACTTATCTTTCTTATTTTGGAGGTAGATCTATCAAATTTCCTCCATTGTCAGTTATCCGCAGACCACGAACACAGTAAAGTGTTCGAAACGTCGGAATGAAGTTAAAGTTAGTTAAAGTTTTCATAGTGATGCGATGCGGGTGACACAGGACGGGTCAATGTGGAAATCTTTGGGGGAGGCCTATGTTCAGCAGTGGACGTGGATGATGACTTGATGATGAAGACTTTGTCAAGAAGGACTTCTTTGATGTTTTCACGAAGACATTAAAATAAGTCTAACGAGCCCAAACTTAACCATAATAATGTAGGGGAAATGTTCACGTGACTGAAAAAAATTAAACATGCTAAAGCTAACGTTTACGCTAATTGCGAGCGTTACGTTTACGCTAATTATTTACGTAAGGTTGCTTAGTATTATTTTTTATTACCTATTTTCCTCAGCGGGACACAAAAACAAAACAATATAAAAGCCTGTTACACTGTTACTGTCGTTGACGACAGGTTCTAAATTTTATATAAGTGAGGACGTGACAAATGGACATGACACACGATAAAAACAGAGCCATCATAAGCCTATTGGTTGCAAATAAACATAAAAACGAGTCGCGACGTGTCCCAGCTCCCTGAGGCCTCGGTCGTTTTGACCAGCCGCCGCCCGCCGCGTGCGGCCGACGACAGACGCCGGCCGCCGCGGCCAGCGTGTGAACTGGGTATTATGGTCGTTTTGAGATCGTAGCCGCGGCGGCCAATCGCGGCAGTTTCCGAGGGTTTTGTTTGTGAACGGACGTGTGTGATGGAAAAAACTATAGCATATCTACTGCTTAAGGAAGAAGAGGAGGAGGACTATCTAATAGTATTAAGAAAGCAGAAGAAAAAGAAGAACAACATATTTAAATGTAGAAAAACGGAGGGTGCCTACAATATTTTAATCGAAACGTACAATATACTGTGCACTTTAACTAATTCAATCAAAAAATCGTCACTTTCCTTCGTAAATGTATCCATTGTCCTCACGTCCACACGCCGCAATGCTCCAAAATGACTAGAGACGCGGCGGCCAGCGGGCGGCAGTAGCGGGCGGCGCGGGGACGCCGCACGCGGCGGGCGAAAACGACCACTCCCGAACATTCCTGAATACACCATTCACACGCTGCGGCCGACTGGACGTCGTCGGCTGCGGCCGGCGGGTGAAAACGACCAAGGCCTAATGATGTACGGCGGGGGGACGCCGCACGCAGCGGGCGAAAACGACCACTCCCGAGCATTCTCGAACACACCATTCACCCGCTGCGTGCGACGGAACGTTGTCGGCTGCGTGCGGCGTGTGCAGTACGACCAAGGCCTAACTGAGTCGCATCGTTGGTCGGGGCGCCACCAAACTGTAATCGGTGAGCGCTCCACAATGTTTGTTTGTTTTAAACTTATTTATTGGCTTCATAAAAAAATAACACTGCATTTTTATTGATGATGAAGCACTTTGTTTACTGTCAAACGACGTCAAGTTGTTTCAAGTTGCTGTTTAGCGGGGTAAATAAAATAATAAAAGATTATTCTGGCGTCAATGTGTACTATAGTTTAGCTTGGTAGGTAACAAGTTGAAGTGAATAACTATTTCCCTATCTTCTATTTAGACAATTTATACACGTCCGTATAAATACGAAATTCGATATTTTGAACAGCAACTGCATCGTATATATTTCAATAGCTAAAACAGAAACAAGCTACTTTTAGCATTCTGTTTTCACAGTTTGTCAGCTGAAAATATTTACCGTCAAAAACAAATAACAATCGAACAAAACACACGACAGAAATCGTTGAAAAAACAATTTTCATTTGCAAAATGGACAATAAAATTATCTGTTGACTAGAAGAGAGTACTTTAAAAAACATTTCTTAGGAATAAGACACCCGACATAAGGGAGTGTTTGCGCGCCCCTTGAGTGTAAGGGACTTTTGTCAATCAAGGGATTTACCTTCCTCTCTACGTTGACAATGTTCTTAAGTTACAATCCCGGTTTAGCAATCTGACACGATGAAAATCGCCTGTTAGAGTTGACTTTTCGAAGCGGATTCGTTAAAAGTTTGAAGGTCTAACCCAGATCGCAAACATGAAAGGAAATGACCAACGGGCGCGCTTTTAACTCAAATGGCATAGTCTTTTATAATTACTGAGAACCGTGGTAAGTTCATCATTGAAAACTAATTAAGTAATTATGTCCGGGCTTGTGTACTAGTGTGAAAAATAGGTGTCAGGGTTTTTCACGGAAACATATCATTATCCAATCAGCTGTGTGGTGACGACAGTAAAAATTTCTCATCGTCCTGACTCTCGCTGCAAAGGTCGACTACGGAACTTCAGTTTCATTAACCATTTATTTATCAAAGATTGATGACGGGTAGCAGCGTCATCATAGTGGACTTACTACTGCGATTGCCAATTGATTGATTATAGGCATTTACCTCCTAATGCGTCCGTACGCATAGGTAATAGAAGAGGCTTTTATCCAGCAGTCCACTGGCTGATGATGTGATCAACAGCACAAATTAAATTTAACTTACTTCTTATTAATAAGCCATTAATATGATTATTGACTCAATAAAAACCGTGTGTACAAGGCTTTTTCTGGAAAGTGCTCGTATTGAAAACGAGCTTGTTTTTATTTGTGTGAAGACCAATTCTAATTATACCTACTTTTCTGCAGATCTTAGTGCAAAATGTATATAATTCGTGACGGTTTCAAACACATCGATCGAGTTTTTCCTACACTAGTGCAGACAAATACTTTCCACTTGTACCATTAATAACCATTCTTTTAGCACCCTAAATGAACTCAACTCAATTCACAATCAAAATAAAAACCCACTAATAAGTCTAAATCGACAATCAAAAATAATGGCGTACTTCAAATTGGCGATCCCTCACTATCGATCGTGGCGAATGGCCACCATTTTGCCGAGTTAATTATCTGCCTCTGGCTTAATCCGAGAAGTCACGTGACCCGCACGTGGCAAGGGGCTTATTCTAAGAGCATGAAGTATGATAGAGAATTCCACTGCTTTTGCTGAGATTTGCGTGTGATTTGTGGAGTCGATTCGAATCTTGTAGTCAAATTGCTTACGATGGGGATTACCCATAATATCTTCATTCATTTCATTTGTACACGACATAATACACGAAAAAATTATTGCAAAGATTTATATTAGAGTAATTTTTGTACAGAACGACTATTTAATAAATTAAAAAGAACTTAAAAGAGTAGGTTGGCAGTACACAAAAACGTGACGTCGCTTTTATGTATTTCATATAAAACTTCATAGTTTCAATCGTCTTGACAGTTGGAAAAAAATGTTGATTTGACTTGACAGTCATCCTGCCTATTCTAGAGAGAGACGAGTAACAGAATTAGATTTTTGAACTATTGTATTTTTTTATATTTAATTCTAGATAGTAAAATGTCTATTGATTTGAGAATGGCCTCAAAGTTTTGGTTGGCATAACGAGATTAAATTTTCATATAAAATGTTTGCAGAGGGCAGGTAAATGGCGTATCGGAAATTCATAAAAGACAAGCAAAGTATCGATTCGATGCCGATTTATTATTAATAATATTTTTAATTTAATACATTATCTGAATTTATAAAGGCTCGTAAGGCTATTGCTTTTTAATAAGATTTTACTTTGATACTCAAAATGAAAAATGAAAATTGTTATTAAAAATAAATTATCGATAAATTATATCGGATACCTCTTTAATTTTATAATACTAATCTACATGAACCAGGATCAATACAATATTCAGTTTTTGTTCTAGTGCTTACAAACAGGCAATTTCACTTAAAGTGACTTTGCTGACTTTACTTTTTTATTATTGGTATTTTTAACGAGCTCATTCGATAAGTATATATTTTTCAATCCTTCCATTCTGTTGCTTGCATACGAAATTTTTAGAGAAATTGTAAGACTGAAGAAAAAATCTTGGGCGATTTTTTCTCCTAATGCGAACGACAGAGCAATATTTCGAGTAGGAATCGCACAAAAATATTAATATTAAAAAACTTTATAAAACAATTTTAAACTAATACACCCAAAAAGACTATCAGCACCTTGTTCACTTAAACGTATTTGATGACTGTAAAGAAATAAATTCCTTAGCATACAAAGTTTTGATAAGGGAGTTCCCTCTGCGGAACTCATTTCCCCTTTCCAGGCATTACCCAATGTTGATAATGCAATTGGTCCTAAACAAAGATTTAAATAACTGGGGCCGAAGATTACTCAAATTGACCCTGGGGCTGTTGCTTTCATATCTGCCTAAATCTGGCTTCATCTTGAATATAAGCTCATAAGTTGGGGCAATTGTAGAATTGCCTAGAGCAAGACGCCTTTATGGGTTGGTAGTTACAATTTTTGCGTAACGTTGTTGTGTAATAAAATAATTAGAAAAACGCTCTAGGAAATTTCTTTCTTCTTATTCATTATATGATCAACATTGTTGAAGTTAACAGGAATTTTAATTAAACAATAATAATGAAATTGAAATTATGAAAAACTTGAAATGCAACAGTACGTTTTGAAAAAGGTTTGAAGCTTTATAAAAAAGTGGTCAATGGTAATTGTGTTAAAAATCATAAAACAAATCCGAAATATAGAATCGTTTAAAAAATAATTTAAAACGAGGTAGTTACATGTAATTTTTTTTTTATTGTATACCCGATTTCGGTAGGTAGGTACTCTTGAATTGCAATTGATATTTTCTCAAACTTTCAATGAAATGTTGGCATTACGTACGTCAAATTAAACCAGGAACTACCATGTCGCTGTTTGAACTTGATATGTTAAGGCATTTTATAACTACCTCACAGTCGACAGTCCTAGGACTGCAAAGTACCGGAAGGATTCGCTTTAAAAAGTAAAATACGGGTAGTAATTTGTAAAGTGACAGAACATGTTGGCATTTCATCGTAAAAAAAGAACTAATGTCAATGTCACCGGGTAAAAGATTACCACCGCGTATAAGATATAGTTAAAAAAAAAATGTTTTTTTTTTATGTTGTAGATTCGTTTCGTTCTTTGTCTTTTGTGTAACTTCAACTTTACTCTCGTGGAAGTACATACTCTACTACAAAGTTACAAACTATAAACACAAACTATAACAAACAGATTCAACGAAACGCATACCTAAAAACAAGAGATTTAATTATATAGTCAACCTTAATGTTATGTTACAATTGCAACTCACATTAGAACTCAAACTATACTAAGAAATCTAGAAAACGGGTGAAGTCTTAATAACTTTACCGAAGTGCGCGCCATCTCGCGGGCAATTTCACAACCACGCGAGACGTTATTTTAACGCGTAACTTGCGGATTGCTCTACGGTTATAGTCAGCAGTTAATGTTAGTGATGTGCTTGCGAAATGTTTCCATCATAAGGAAATATTGGAGAGTTGTTTAAGGTTATGTAGAATTAATTTACAAGCAACCACAGATAACCACAAGAGTTGGTCTGTGCAAGAAACACTTTAAAAACTTTGCTTTATATCTTTTCGCGGTTTCAATATTTTATCTCGCGGCGACATACTGTCGCACTAATCCTGTGCTAAGCCTACTGAGTAATACTGGCTACCTAACGTAAGTGTCAAATAGTTTGTATTTCAAAAATCGGTTTGCTCGATTTATCGGGTTTTCCAGGCAACCCTCGATATATCCCTATGTAGGTATGTTTAAATCTTTAAAACTGCGCAGAGGATTTTGAAGCCCTTTTTTTTAATAGATACAGTGATTCAAGAAGGTTTTTGTATCAGTATTGTACCCGTACTTGAAATATGCATACTTGTACCAACTTACGAATGTCTAGTACTAACGGCCAATGTGTTTTCCACATTTCATATTTTTACTGAAACATCTAAAATAAAATTGCACAACCTATCAGCAATGCGCTTGCAGCAAGGACATTTATTGTTGCCAGAATCCTTTGAAGGTTTAGGAAAATAAGTAATATTACATCATCATCAAATCAACCAAAAGACGTCACACGCTACACATAGGCCTCCCCCAAACGCACGGAAATTCTACGCTTAGTGTTTTATTTGCATAAGTTTCGCCGGAAATGTTTCCAGTAATTTCACAGTACATCACTATTCAAAAAGGAAATTGTGGCCCACCAATTACTTCAATCGCAAGACTGCATTTTTAGTCAGCTTTATTCCCGTAACTTATAGGTAAACCCATTCCAATTCACACACCATTGACGTTGCCATCTCTTACCGTTATACCATCTGCATTGAAAACTGTATCTTTGAGAACGGAATCAATTTAGAGCGAATTGAATTCTAATACTTACGCTACATATACAGGTTAGTGAGTAGCTCGACAAACTTGAGAGGTGTATTCCTGACCACATTTTGAGGCTATAATGTCATATAAACTTTTCTGGATTCGGCTTAATTTAAGAGATAATGACATGTTTTTCAAAAAACTATTTTCATCTTAAGTCACTGAAAAATGTGTGCACGATTAAAATTCTTACACTCATTGTTTTCATCGCGACTTATTCACTGATTAAAGTTAGAGAAAATGAGAAAAAAGTTTCAGAAATATGTTCAACTAAAAAAAAAATTAAATTCCTTAAAATATAAATTTCTTTCCCTACAATTTATTACTGGTCATGTAGAAAAAAATGAAAATATCACAAAAAAACATTTAACAAAAAATTATTTTTGGTCGTTATTCACATGTCACATTTTTTTATTACTTCTTTTGTCATCAACAATGCATTCGCAAAGTCTATCGGTATACTCACGAACACTCTGTATATGTAGCGTAAGTATTGAATTCTAATACTTACGCTACATATATGTATGAGTGCCATTACATGGTCCTTGTGGAGGCGATCGAATGGCATTGGATGCATTTAGAACTCCTATTTGGAAAGCTCATCTGTTGGAGTACGCATCGGTGAAGGGAGACTTCGCTTAAGTATTGTTGATATTCTAAACCTCCCCGTAGAGCCTGGACTGCCTATCAGCTTATCGTGAACTTCGATAATCGTAGATTTCGAGTATCTGCCTCTGTCACTCTTACGAAGTCTTTCTTAGAGTGATAAAGACAGGATGCTCGAATTCGCGATGTACTTTGTACGCGGTAGAGCCTCTGGACGCAGTTGATTGTAAACGTTTGAAAGGTGCTGGTTGTATGCGACGAATCTGTAGCACAAAAGCGTCTTACAGATATCGAATTTTGATTGAGAAAACTAACAATTTAGAAAGTTTATTTTAGCGGTTTATATACCTACTTGTGTGCTTTAGTTAACAGTGGCTAAATACCTTGAATAACTAGTTACGGCATTAAAAGATGACGAATAGAATAGCTAAAAATTTCGGTGTCGATTGTCGTGTTCATAATCGTCACACTAGACATTCAAGTGGGTTGACGATCGCAGCAGTGTGTTCACTATGATGAATATGATGATGCTGCTGCCTTTAATTTAATCTTCTGTAATGAAATTTTCAGCTGGTCAATTTGCTTAAGAAAGTCCCTTTGTATATTTGTATTGTGTATTTATTTCTATTATGGAAATCATTCTAAGTCTAAGGCCCTGGGTTTTCTGGCCGGCGATCAGCGACCGACGCATGTCCGACGACGACGCTCGAATGTTTTGTTCGCGAATGTTTGAGGGTGGTTTCTCTGACACGTCGCCGGCAGCGGGTAACCAACGACGTGTCAGAGACACCTCAAACACCTCACGTCTCACGCAGACACGGGTCGGTCGCCGGTCGCTGGCCAGAAAACCCAGGGCTTAAGCCGTTCGAGAGGAACGTCCGGCGGAGTATGCATTATGGCGTCCTCCATGTTAAACAAATGCAAACATATGCGCAAGGCCTGAGTGCAAATCCCTTGGGAGCCCGACATGCCGCTGCCCGCTTCACTGGATGCGCTGCTCGACGCTCGCCACTCAGAACTTACACTAATGCCGCGGCCACGACATTGGTCTAAGGCGACCGGCTTAGCGGAAAACCATACGTGCGAGAGGGAGTACCAACTCATGGATTCGCTCGCCGCTGCTATGCTACTCTATTATTCACACATTCGACGCTGCGTTCGTCAACGAGCTCGACGTCGAGACAGCCTTGTCTAAAATCGTTGTTGTTTTATTTGACATTAAGAATCGAGACTGTGAGCGAGGTTGTGAGCGAGTTCGTCGCTGTTTTTCGTTAGAGAATACGAAGTTCGTACATTAAACGTCAAACTATCGACGCAGTGTAATTCCAGCTCACGCCGCATTCGTCGCCGAACACTAGTGTCGTTTAAAGTACATTAGTGAATACCATTTTTAGGCTCGACGCTGCCGCAGCGCTGACACAGCGCTGACAGCAAGGCGGTTTCCTTAGTGAATAACACTGCTGGTCGCCTTAGACCAATGTCGTGGCCGGACCTTAAGAATTCGTACCATAGAGCCTGCCACTTCATGGGAGTACTACTCAGGTCGGCGAGGCGTTAAATGCTACATTTTCTGTGACCATTTGCAATTCGATATCCAGAGCCGCCTGAATTGAACCAAGGATTGCATGTCTCCTCCCATTTCATATTGTAATAATATTCATGCCTTTTAAATATACTGGCTTGCAATGCGGTCTGGAATCTGGATTTGTTGTGGGAATAGATTATCCTATAAGCTAGCGGGTTTGTAGAATGAAGTTATGAAATGTCAAGGAATCGGTTAAATATTTAGAATTTTATGAGTTTGAAGCGAGGAAACGGAACCACCTGGCTATGTATGTATGTGCAAAACTTACATTACATGAAAAACGTAGAAAATAGTACATTACGACACAAGTACGAAAAACAAGAAATTCGAAACGAGTGGCGATGTTTAAAAACACAACCGAAGGGAGTGTTTTAAATCGACACGAGACCTTTTTACACGTGCCTCGTATGACGTTTTTTTAGTACGGATGGCCCTCCGAAGTTTTGGACCTCACGTAAAATGAGCCACTGCTCGCACTAGCGCGTAAAAAACGCACAATCTGTACTAAAATAGTAAATTACGATACAAGTGCGAAAAACATGAAATTTGAAACGAGTGGCGATGTTTTAAAACACGACCGATAGGGAGTGTTTTAAATCTACACGAATTTCGTTTTTGCACGTGTCTCGTACGACGTTTTTTAGTACAGATGGCCCTCCGAAGTTTTGAACCTGACGTAAAATGACCCACTTCTCGCACTAGAGCCTAAAAATACCATTTGTACTAAAAAAAATATTCTACTATGGATGTGCATATGGGTATTTATTCCTGGGCGTTACCAGGCCATAACTTTAATTTACGTAATCTAATAAGGAATAATGCATTCTTCAAATATTGCATGTCTTGTTAACGTTCATGTCGTGTTGCATAACATTCTTTTTCTTCCTAGTATTAGTAACAGTTCATTAGTCCATTACTGTACAGTTAAGAGCAAAAATAGGGGTGCATTCATACTCTAAAACACTCGTATGTTCAGCCTTCTTTATTCCGAAATAAGAGTCAGGGTAAGAAACAGGGTCCGATATAAGAGCTTCAAACCTTAAAATCTAAATCAAGATAATTTTTATTCCATTTAGGTACGTTAAAGGTGAAGACACATTTATCAGCATGCTGTCTATAGAAAATGTCAGTTTAGTATGAGACCGCGTCCAGCTTTCAGCACGCGTAACGCATACTTACACGTTTCATACTAAACGACCAATTTCATTAGACAAAATGCGTACGCATGCTGAATATGTGTCTTCACTCTAAATTGCACTTAAATATCGCACGCAAGCGAATAAGCTATAAAAACGAACAAAAAATAAGCACTACCAAGTAAATAAGATTCCAGTTCGCTACAACCAAATGTCATAATACCATGTTCGTAGAATGTCGCAATGTTAAAAGAGATTAGTAGTAAAATGTCTACAATTCCAAAAATACTAATTTTCAGTACATCATAATGCTAAAATGACATTGGCATATTACTCGGCATCCGAAATGTGTTAGATTCATAATAACCAAAACAAAATGACAGTTTCTCAGAATACCTAAAATGTTATTTACAGTAAGAATTATATTCCTTGCACTGTGTTTTATTATCAACTTTAGTATTAAAACAGTTAATTAATGCTAACTATTTATGAAAAATAAATTTAATATAGTTTTCATTGACACTGCATATTAGGCATTTCGAGAAAGTGAAGTTTTGGCTTTGTCGTGTGGTGACGGCAGTAAGAATACATTTGTCACCACCCCAACTCCTCCTGCGGGTGTCGTAAGAATCGACCAAGGGATTGAAGTGTCGCTGACCATTCTACAAGATTGATGATGGGCAGCAGCGTCATCATAGTGGATTCATTACTGCGATCGTCAATCCGCTTGCCCAGCGTGGCGATTATGGGCATTTACCTCCTAATGCATCTTTACGCATAGTTAATAGGAGACGCCTACCTACGTCCAGCACGTGGACTAACACAGGCTGATGATGATGATGTAGTTTTGGTTTTAAGTAAATTTGGCTTTTAGACATTTTGGGAATCTGACAATTTAAAAGTAGGTTTAAGTCATTTCAAGTTTTAGACATTATGAGACTAATCTGTTTTGGGATTTCGACTTTTTAGGAATATGGTATTATGATATTTGGTTGTAGCGAACCGGAATCGTAAATAAAAGAGACACAGCGATGTTTAAGTATAGTTACTCGCTCAACTATGAACTAAAAAAGGCGCCGTGTCTCTTACGGCCCGGCCATGACATTGGTCTAAGGCGACGGGCTTAGCGGAAAACGTACATATGGTGCTCCCTCTCGGTGCTCCATATCGGCATCCCGCTCCAACTCATGGATTCGCTCGCCGCTGATCGCCTTAGACCACAGAACTAAGATGACAAAGAATGATCGACAACGATTAAAAGCATAACCAAAAACGAAACGCAAGTGTGTGCGTAAATTTGTCTATGTGTGGTCAGGAATAGGGTTGCCTATTACAACAGAGCAATTATCTATCGATGTTTAACTGTTTTATCGACAACATGGTATTTTTTATCTTCGTTTTTGCTATAAGTTTTATAGGACAATGTGAATTGAGGGTGTCGAATTACAAATTGCAAACGTGTGTGAACTTAGCATCTGGCGTATCCCTTAAATTTAACAGAAATAATAAAAATCGTATAGTATCAAAAAAATTTCACAAAACATAGTAAGGTCCTTCAAGTTTGTTAAATACACATTCGTACTCAAAATCTGGGAATATGACGGCATTGTAATGTAATAGACTGATTAGGTATGTTTATCGAACGAATATCGATATTGGTAGTTCAACGTTTAGTCAAGCTCTAGCGTAGCGTGACCATTTATATTTTTACACAAAATATTCTTTAATATTAACTGTTGTGACAAATTTTTAGCGCACAGTGATAGGATAACTAACAATTAATGCTAGAAAGTGATAACTTACACGATTTATGCTACTAAAACGACAAAATATCGTTTGAAAACAATCAACCGGCAAATCAGATTTACCTACGAAACAAGTGTTTGCCGTCATTTCTTCGGTGGGTAATAGGGCAATCCTTTACACTACACGATACCATATAGGTTTAATTATTTGTCTAAATTGACTTCTTACTAGAATTAATATAAAATCACTTTTAAATAACAGTCTCCGTCGAGAAGGCTGATACGGCTGATATGTCACTTCAAAAGTGGGTACGCTTTTGGGATTGTTTTCTATCTCTTTTGCACTCGTGTAAAAGTCATATGACTGGTGGCTTCCCTTTCACACGCTTCCTTTCTCTATTAAGCGCTAGCGCGGATTCTAACTTTATGCCTTAGACCAATGTCGTGGCCGGGCAGTTATGTTCACTCGGGAGCGCTTATTTTAATTAATTTCTACAGCCGATAGCTCAAGGTGGATTTAGACCAAACGAGCGAATGCTCATTCTATCCCCCACTCTACGAAATCAACGAATAAATAAATAAATCTTGGGACATCTTACACAAATCGACTTAGTCGCACGGTAAGCTCAATTAAGGCTTGTGAAGAATTCCGACGAATAACATTTTGTGTAACGAAGGAATTTCGTAGAGTGGGGGATACAATGAACATTCGCTCGTTTGGTCTAAATCCAACTTCATAGTTTACTCGCTAGCGATGGGACCAGCGGCCTACCGCGAAAATCGAAATTCGTAAATTTCTGACGGATTCGGCTTTGTCTCTCTCACTCTAATGACGCCTTCGTTTGAGTGACAGAGAAAAATCCTCGAAATTTCCGAATTTCGATTTTCGCGGTAGTAGGCTAGTGCCTATGAATGCAAATTATGTATATCAAAAACTACCTCCTCCGCTGTCTGTCTGTCCGTCTGTCATCAGGCTGTATCTTTCACAGATGGTATATTTCTGTCGCCGCTATATATACATAAAACTTAAAATAACATGAAACATAAACTGAAAACGGTACGCCTTCGTGTGCGAATCCGACTCGCACTTGGCCGGTTTTTTTACTGTTATGCTGTCTTACTTTATCATCATATCAACCGAAAGACGTCGACTGCTGATTGCTGAACATAAGCCTCCCCCAAAAATTGCCATAATGACCGGTCCTATACCACTCGCATCCAGCGGTCTCCTGCGACCTTCACCAGGTCATCAGTCCACCCTTTGGGAGGGCTACCCACGTTGAGACTTCCGGTTTGAGAATCTTTTCGCTCCAACACTGTGTAAAGGTGCATTCAGACCAAACGAGCATTCGCTATTCTATCCCCCACTCTACGAAATCAACAAATCACGTTTTGGGTAACGATCGAATTTCGTAGAGTAGGGGGTTAGAATAGCGAATGCTCGTTTGGTCTGAATGCACTACAACTTAATTGAAGAATAAATAAATATTTCAAAGCGGGTTCTTTCGTATTTTTGCACTGGACTGTACACCGCGTATTTCGTGTTCGCGACACAACAATGCAATTAAGGGCCGTGGTTATCTAACCCAGTTTTCTTAGTTTTTGCTGTGTTAGTAGTTTTTATTGTGAAGTATACGTGGAGAAGTTTCTTGGGAATTTCACTGATAGAGAAAAATAATGTAGGCTTAAATAAGTAACGGTAGATGAAGTTGGTATTTGATAAACAATACGATTACCTATGAAACAATAAATAAATATCTTGGGACATCGTACACAAATCGACCTAGTCCCACGGTAAGCTCAATCAAGGCTTGTGATGTGGGTACCAGGCGACGATATATATAATAGATAGATACTTAAATACATACACCACAGCCATGACCAAGTAACAAATATTTGTGATACATAAATACACAAATAATGCCTTCGCTGAATCTCCAGCTTCGTAGGCCCCTGCCAACTAGTAATCGGAGGCTGACAAACATCATCATCAATCTCAGACAGCGCTTGGCGATTATGGGCATTACATCAAAATGCGTCGATACGCATAGTTAATAGGAGAAGCCTACGTTCAACAGCGGACTGAGAGAGGCTCATGTCGACGGTAGTCGTAAGACCTATTATAATTTTAGAACATGTGAAATAACCTACCAAATAAATTAAAATTTGTTTTCAAAAGATAACGTCATCGGTCGATAATAAAAAAAAATTGTAGTCCTAAAAATAGGATGTCGGGTTGCAAATGTTGCAACTCAATCTAGTTACTTGATATTTTTCATAAAGTTATCTTGTCAAATGACTAAGTATATTGAAAAGAAAATCTATTTTAATATGACTCATAACGCACACTCTATAGAATTTGTCATTCAATAAACTCAAATAGGATCATAGAAATATTAACCTGAAGTAAAACTATAAATCTCAAGCTCCGGCACATTTAGCTCCAACTCTGAATGTAAGAAGCCACCTCGCTTCTAAAGTTACTCATCCGTTTTATTTTTCACACATGCCCAACCAGATGATAGTCTAGTCAAAGAGAAGTTTGGCTGTAATTATATTTATTATGTACTCTAATTCCTGGTAAAGACATTCATTTCAATGTTTTTTTTTAGAATTTACTAAGATACGGTAACTATTATTATTACCACGATACAAACACTATTTATTGCTGTGCTTGTTGGGTAGTCAGTATTTATAGAATAGAATAGATTTTTATTCACATAAAGCACACATTACAGAACAACAAAAGTAAATACATTGGTAACATTTTCATCAGTGGTAACATCTTATAGCTACACTAACATTTAGTCGTATCAAGAGTATTAAATGTGAATTATATTTATACGAAGAAGATTATTTAGTATAGTCATCTAAATATCTATACAATTAAATTTAAAAACAATAATATTTACCAAATGAAAAGAACAGAAAAAAAAAAATCCTATTAAAAATTAAAAAAGAAAAAAATGGGTTTGCCCGTTGCGTTCAGCAATGTGTGCAATAAAGAATGGGTTAAGACTCAGCTTAATGTTGCAAAATTGTAGGGACAAAATCACAACGCTGTTTTTCAGTCTTAACCTCCGAGTGACAAAACAAATGAAAAACATGAACAAAACAAATACATAGGTGGGTACTTTATAAATACGTAGTTGGGTACTTTATAAATATTTACATGTAAAAAATAAAATAATATAGGGTTAGGTTAGTTAGACATACTAAAATAGATATTAAAAAGTGAAAGCGATGCGATACTCGTATCGTATGATAACCAAAACAGACAAATAAAATTACCACACGAGGTCCTCAGAAAAAGCGCGGCGCAACGGTTTCAGACTTCTGAATGTTTAATAAAAATTTACGCAGATTATACTGGAGGCTAGATTTGGATGCACAGGACCTGATCGGTGGCGGTAAATCATTCCAGCATTTAGTAGCCTGAAACCGAAAGCTGCCACGGAATGCTGCGCATTTATATTTAGAGGGCATCAGTGGTTTGTAATTGGCCGCTGTACGTTCAGCTCGCCGTTGATGTCGCCAAGTGATTTTCGTTAAAAGATACGAGGGTT
>JALPQI010021663.1:0-18894 GCA_025490895.1 Thaumatotibia leucotreta
ATGGCGGCGACCCCGAACAAAAAGTCAAAATCCCAAGTAAGTTAAGCGAGCCCGAAGGGCGAGCTTCAGGCCGGGAGGCCGAAGGCCGACCCCGCGGAGGGCCGAAGGCCCGGAGCTTCACTCCCGGGGCCCAAGGGGGTCCCGAACCCCAGTAATTTTGGGCGAGGCCGAAGGCCTCGCTGCAGGAGGGCCGGAATATTACCAGAACCAATATAAATCTATGTTAAGCGAGCCCGAAGGGCGAGCTTCAGGGTGGGAGGCCGAAGGCCGACCTCGCGGAGGGCCGAAGGCCCGGAGCTTCACCCCGAGGGCCCAAGCGCGTCACCTCCAAGTAATTTAAAGCGAGGCCGAAGGCCGAGCTCCGAGCAAATCGAGCTACCAAGCGTTCAACAACCCCAGTATCTTAATAAGCCGAGCCTGAGGGCCGAAGGCCCGATGGCGAGGCGTCAAGCCCGCGAAGGCCGAAGGCCGAGCTCCGCGTAGGGCCGAAGGCCCGGAGCGTCACGATCGAGGTGCTCTCCGCGCGAGCCCGAGGGCCGAAGGCCCGACGGGCGAGCCCACGCGGTGAAACTGCCCTTCCTAACTGTCTTAATAAGCGAACCGGAGGGCCGCAGGCCCGACGGTTCGCTTCAAACCCCAGCGAAGGCCGCAGGCCGAGCTCCGCGTAGGGCCGAAGGCCCGGAGCGTCCCATAGAGGCGCGGTAGCCTGCGAGGCCGGAGGCCGAGCTGCGAGAAAACAAAGCTTTTCTACTTATAATAAAATCTGTGTAACTATATAAGCTGAGCCTGAGGGCCGAAGGCCCGAAGGCGAAGCTTCGTACCCGCGAAGGCCGAAGGCCGAGCTCCGCGTAGGGCCGAAGGCCCGAAGCGTCCAACACAGGCGAGCTAGCTCGCGAGGCCGAAGGCCGAGCTGCTTGAGTCCAGAACTCCTATGCTACTCAATGAAAAAGTGTAACTTGAAAACGAATCGGAGGGCCGCAGGCCCGACGATTCGTTTCGACAACCTGCGAAGGCCGAAGGCCGAGCTCCGCGTAGGGCCGAAGGCCCGAAGCGTCCAACACAGGCGCGTCAGCTCGCGAGGCCGAAGGCCGAGCTGCTTGAGTCCAGCGCTCCCATGCTACGCAATGAAAAAGTGTAACATAAAAACGAATCGGAGGGCCGCAGGCCCGACGATTCGTTTCGACAATCCGTGAAGGCCGAAGGCCGAGCTCCGCGTAGGGGCCGAAGGCCCGAAGCGTCCCTCCGAGGCGTGACAGCTCGCGAGGCCGAAGGCCGAGCTGCAGGAGTCCAGCTCACAAGCCCTATTACTGCGACAAAAGTAAAAATTAATACAAAAATAATAATAAAAAATTTAAAGAAAATAAAAAATAAATCTCGAGTCCTCCACTCATCCAGTCGACAAAAAGAGAGGCCCGCGAGGCCCTTGGGCCTCGCGCACAGAGCAAAAAACTAGTTAATATTATATATAGCTGCATCCCGACTGATTTCATGTGTATAGTTAATCTCCGGGAAGGAGGTATGGTGGGATGTAGTTTCATATACCAACATATAGAGGGCGCTCTGGTGACCTCAGGAAAAATCTGACATTTGAGGATTTGCTTCCTGGTCAAAAAATGTTCGACGGCCCGGCCAAACGGTGAGACCTAGGTGGGAAGTGCTCGACCAAATGTCATAGGGAACTGCTGACAGTTTTTGAAGCCACAAAAATTTTTTCGAAAAAAAAAAAAAAATTTTGCACCAAATTTTCAAAATGGTCCTTCGAGCCGGATTTTTTTGTGGTAGAATCTCTCAGGGTCCTAGATTAAAGAAAAAGTGTTTTTGTGATTCTCGGATCCAAGATGGCCGCCGTAGGGCCCGTCAAAGTTTGTATGGGAACTCTTAAACGGGGGGAGATAGGTGGGGGGTGCTCGACCAAATGTCATAGAGGACCTCAAGAGCTGTCAGGTGGGCAAAAAAATTTTGCAAAAAAAATTTTTTTTTTTTTTCGAAAAATTTTTTTTCATCCGATCGAGCTGGAAATCGCTGTGCGTGACTTTTGGGCTCTCCAGATTCCGAAAAAAATTTTTTCAGATTTTTTGCACAAAAAAAATTTTGTATGGATTTTTCGAAATAATGGTGCGATCGCGCTGAAATTTGGCATGCGGGCATTATTTGGGCCCAGGAGTGATAATCTGAAAAAAAATTTGGAAAAAAATCCAAGATGGCGGCGACCCCGAACAAAAAGTCAAAATCCCGAGTAAGTTAAGCGAGCCCGAAGGGCGAGCTTCAGGCCGGGAGGCCGAAGGCCGACCCCGCGGAGGGCCGAAGGCCCGGAGCTTCACTCCAGGGGCCCGAGGGGGTCCCCCACCCCAGTAATTTTGGGCGAGGCCGAAGGCCTCGCTGCAGGAGGGCCGGAACATTACTAGAACCAATATAAATCTATGTTAAGCGAGCCCGAAGGGCGAGCTTCAGGGTGGGAGGCCGAAGGCCGACCTCGCGGAGGGCCGAAGGCCCGGAGCTTCACCCCGGAGGGCCCAAGCGCGTCACCTCCAAGTAATTTAAAGCGAGGCCGAAGGCCGAGCTCCGAGCAAATCGAGCTACCAAGCGTTCAACAACCCCAGTATCTTAATAAGCCGAGCCTGAGGGCCGAAGGCCCGATGGCGAGGCGTCAAGCCCGCGAAGGCCGTAGGCCGAGCTCCGCGTAGGGCCGAAGGCCCGGAGCGTCACGATCGAGGTGCTCTCCCCGCGAGCCCGAGGGCCGAAGGCCCGACGGGCGAGCCCACGCGGTGAAACTGCCCTTCCTAACTGTCTTAATAAGCGAACCGGAGGGCCGCAGGCCCGACGGTTCGCTTCGAACCCCAGCGAAGGCCGCAGGCCGAGCTCCGCGTAGGGCCGAAGGCCCGGAGCGTCCCATTGAGGCGCGGTAGCCTGCGAGGCCGGAGGCCGAGCTGCGAGAAAACAAAGCTTTTCTACGTATAATAATATCTGAGTAACTAAATAAGCTGAGCCTGAGGGCCGAAGGCCCGAAGGCGAAGCCTCGTAGCTGCGAAGGCCGAAGGCCGAGCTCCGCGTAGGGCCGAAGGCCCGAAGCGTCCAATACAGGCACGCCAGCTCGCGAGGCCGAAGGCCGAGCTGCCAGAGTCCAGTGCTTCCATGCTACGCAATGAATAAGTGTAAAATAAAAACGAATCGGAGGGCCGCAGGCCCGACGATTCGTTTCGACAATCTGCGAAGGCCGACGGCCGAGCTCCGCGTAGGGCCGAAGGCCCGAAGCGTCCAACACAGGCGCGCCAGCTCGCGAGGCCGAAGGCCGAGCTGCAGGAGTCCAACGCATCCATGCTACTCAATGAAAAAGTGTAACATGAAAACGAATCGGAGGGCCGCAGGCCCGACGATTCGTTTCGACAATCTGCGAAGGCCGAAGGCCGAGCTCCGCGTAGGGCCGAAGGCCCGAAGCGTCCCTCAGAGGCCTGACAGCTCGCGAGGCCGAAGGCCGAGCTGCAGGAGTCCAGCTCAAAAGTCCAACAACTGCGACATAAGTAAAATATAATACAAAAACAATAATAAAAAAATTAAAGAAAATAAAAAACACATCTCCGCGGCCTCGACCTCAGTCGACAAAAAGAGAGGCCCGCGAGGCCCTTGGGCCTCGCGCACAGAGCAAAAAACTAGTTAATATTATTATAGCTGCATCCCGACTCATTTCATGTATATGGGGTTGTTCTCCCAGAAGGAGGTCTGGTGGAGTATAGATTTTGATGTCGTCGTATAGAGGGCGCAGAGGTGTATACCAGAAAAATCTGACATTTCAGGATTTGCTCCCTGGTCAAAAAATGTTCGACGGCCTGGCTAAACGGTGAGACCTAGGTGGGGGGTGCTCGACCAAATGTCATAGGGAACTGCTGACAGTTTTTAAATCCGCAAAGATTTTTTCAAAAAAAAAAAAAAAATTTTGCACCAAATTTTCAAAATGGTCCTTCGAGCCGGATTTTTTTGTGGTAGAATCTCTGAGGGTCCTAGATTAAAGAAAAAGTGTTTTTGTGATTCTCGGATCCAAGATGGCCGCCGTAGGGCCCGTCAAAGTTTGTATGGGAACTCTTAAACGGGGGGAGATAGGTGGGGGGTGCTCGACCAAATGTCATAGAAGACCCCGAGAGCTGTCAGGTGGGCAAAAAATTTTTGTAAAAAAATTTTTTTTTTTTTTCGAAAAATTTTTTTTCATCCGATCGAGCTGGAAATCGCTGTGCGTGACTTTTGGGCTCTCCAGATTCCGAAAAAATTTTTTTTCAGATTTTTTGCACAAAAAAAATTTTGTATGGATTTTTCGAAATAATGGTCCGATCGCGCTGAAATTTGGCATGCGGGCATTATTTAGGCCCAGGAATAATAATCTGAAAAAAAATTTGGAAAAAAATCCAAGATGGCGGCGCCCCCGAACAAAAAGTCAAAATCCCAAGTAAGTTAAGCGAGCCCGAAGGGCGAGCTTCAGGCCGGGAGGCCGAAGGCCGACCCCGCGGAGGGCCGAAGGCCCGGAGCTTCACTCCCGGGGCCCGAGGGGGTCCCCGACCCCAGTAATTTTGGGCGAGGCCGAAGGCCTCGCTGCAAGAGGGCCGGAACATTACCAGAACCAATATAAATCTAAGTTAAGCGAGCCCGAAGGGCGAGCTTCAGGGTGGGAGGCCGAAGGCCGACCTCGCGGAGGGCCGAAGGCCCGGAGCTTCACGCCGAGGGCCCATGCTCGTCACCTCCAAGTAATTTAAAGCGAGGCCGAAGGCCGAGCTCCGAGCAAATCGAGCTACCAAGCGTTCAACTACCCCAGTATCTTAATAAGCCGAGCCTGAGGGCCGAAGGCCCGAAGGGGAGGCGTCAAGCCCGCGAAGGCCGAAGGCCGAGCTCCGCGTAGGGCCGAAGGCCCGGAGCGTCACGATCGAGGTGCTCTCCGCGCGAGCCCGAGGGCCAAAGGCCCGACGGGCGAGCCCACGCGGTGAAACTGCCCTTCCTAACTGTCTTAATAAGCGAACCGGAGGGCCGCAGGCCCGACGGTTCGCTTCGAACCTCAGCGAAGGCCGCAGGCCGAGTTCCGCGTAGGGCCGAAGGCCCGGAGCGTCCCATAGAGGCGCGGCAGCCTGCGAGGCCGGAGGGCGAGCTGCGAGAAAATAGAGCTTTTCTACATATAATAAAACCTGTGTAACTATTTAAGCTGAGCCTGAGGGCCGAAGGCCCGAAGGCGAAGCTTCGTAGCAGCGAAGGCCGAAGGCCGAGCTCCGCGTAGGGCCGAAGGCCCGAAGCGTCCAATACAGGCGAGCCAGCTCGCGAGGCCGAAGGCCGAGCTGCTTGAGTCCAGAACTCCCATGCTACTCAATTAAAAAGTGTAACATGAAAACGAATCGGAGGGCCGCAGGCCCGACGATTCGTTTCGACAATCTGCGAAGGCCGAAGGCCGAGCTCCGCGTAGGGCCGAAGGCCCGAAGCGTCCCACAGAGGCGTGACAGCTCGCGAGGCCGAAGGCCGAGCTGCAGGAGTCCAAGGCATCCATGCTACTCAATGAAAAAGCGTAACATGAAAACGAATCGGAGGGCCGCAGGCCCGACGATTCGTTTCGACAATCTGCGAAGGCCGAAGGCCGAGCTCCGCGTAGGGCCGAAGGCCCGAAGCGTCCAACACAGGCGTGCCAGCTCGCGAGGCCGAAGGCCGAGCTGCCAGAGTCCAGTGCTCCCATGCCACGTAATGAAAAAGTGTAACATGAAAACGAATCGGAGGGCCGCAGGCCCGACGATTCGTTTCGACAATCTGCGAAGGCCGAAGGCCGAGCTCCGCGTAGGGCCGAAGGCCCGAAGCGTCCCACAGAGGCGTGACAGCTCGCGAGGCCGAAGGCCGAGCTGCAGGAGTCCAAGGCATCCATGCTACTCAATGAAAAAGCGTAACATGAAAACGAATCGGAGGGCCGCAGGCCCGACGATTCGTTTCGACAATCTGCGAAGGCCGAAGGCCGAGCTCCGCGTAGGGCCGAAGGCCCGAAGCGTCCAACACAGGCGTGCCAGCTCGCGAGGCCGAAGGCCGAGCTGCCAGAGTCCAGTGCTCCCATGCCACGTAATGAAAAAGTGTAACATGAAAACGAATCGGAGGGCCGCAGGCCCGACGATTCGTTTCGACAATCTGCGAAGGCCGAAGGCCGAGCTCCGCGTAGGGCCGAAGGCCCGAAGCGTCCTTCAGAGGCCTGACAGCTCGCGAGGCCGAAGGCCGAGCTGCAGGAGTCCAACGCATCCATGCTACTCAATGAAAAAGTGTAACTTGAAAACGAATCGGAGGGCCGCAGGCCCGACGATTCGTTTCGAGAACCTGCGAAGGCCGAAGGCCGAGCTCCGCGTAGGGCCGAAGGCCCGAAGCGTCCAACACAGGCGCGCCAGCTCGCGAGGCCGAAGGCCGAGCTGCTTGAGTCCAGAACCCCCATGCTACTCAATGAAAAAGTGTAACATGAAAACGAATCGGAGGGCCGCAGGCCCCACGATTCGTTTCGATAACCTGCGAAGGCCGAAGGCCGAGCTCCGCGTAGGGCCGAAGGCCCGAAGCGTCCCTCAGAGGTGCGATAGCTCGCGAGGCCGAAGGCCGAGCTGCAGGGGTCCAACGCATCCATGCTATTCAATGAAAAAGTGTAACATGAAAACGAATCGGAGGGCCGCAGGCCCGACGATTCGTTTCGACAATCTGCGAAGGCCGAAGGCCGAGCTCCGCGTAGGGCCGAAGGCCCGAAGCGTCCCTCAGAGGCCTGACAGCTCGCGAGGCCGAAGGCCGAGCTGCAGGAGTCCAGCTCAAAAGTCCAACAACTGCGACATAAGTAAAATATAATACAAAAACAATAATAAAAAAATTAAAGAAAATAAAAAACACATCTCCGCGGCCTCGTCCTCAGTCGACAAAAAGAGAGGCCCGCGAGGCCCTTGGGCCTCGCGCACAGAGCAAAAAACTAGTTGATATATGAAACGGAATTCGTTAATATGTACGTTAGACTAAACAACGGTATATATTATTAACGTTATATTATTTTTGTATTATACTATTTGGAAATAGATGTTTAATACATTATACCTAACGTTAGTATACGTTATGAACGTTTGTAAACTGTAATTATACTAAAAGTGCGTATTCATTATGATACGCACCCAAGAAATGCTGCACAGCCTAAATGTAGCCTCCCAGCGAATTGGCCTCCGGATGAACCTGGACAAGACGAAGGTCATGTTTAATGATCTCGTCATGCCGGAGCCAGTAATCATCGATGGCACGCCTCTCGAAGTTGTCAAAGAGTATGTCTACCTTGGCCAGTTAATGCAGTTGGGTAGATACAACTTTGAAAAGGAAGCTAATAGGAGAATCCAGTTGGGTTGGGCAGCGTTTCGGAAGTTGCAACAGATATTCTCGTCGGATATACCTCAGAGTCTAAAGACGAAAGTTTTTGACCAGTGCGTCCTTCCTGTTATGACGTACGGATCCGAGACGTGGACACTGACTGTGGGGCTAATCCACAAGCTTAAAGTCGCGCAACATGCTATGGAAAGAGCTATGCTTGGGGTCTCTCTAAAGGACAAAATTCGAAACGAAGTGATCCGCCAGAGAACCAAGGTGACCGACATAGCTCTGAAAGTTAGTAGGTTGAAGTGGCAATGGGCTGGCCACATATGTCGCAGAACCGATAACCGCTGGAGCAAGCGTGTTCTGGAGTGGAGATCGCGTCTTGGTAAACGTAGCGTGGGACGCCCTCCGGCTAGATGGCGGGATGATTTGCATAAGGGGGCTGGCAGAAACTGGATGCATAAAGCAGCAGACTGAGCTCTGTGGCGTACCTTGGGGGAGGCCTATGTCCAGCAGTGGACTGCAACGGGCTGATGATGATGATTTTACGTCATATATTTTGCAATTAGACGCTATGGAAACATGAATTAGTAATTTTTTCAATAATATTCGTTTTATTCGAAAAATTCGAATATTCGAATACTGGAAATCGAAGTATTCGTTTTATTCGAATAGTAAAATTGGACGAATATTGCAAACCCTAGACATACGGGAGTCTATTTACGATCACGGGAGGAAAGTCAGGCCCGAAACGTGAGGAAAATATTCAACGTAAGTATACGCGATTAAGTCCCGTTTGTCGCAAAAACATGCATTCCATTTCCAATTACGCATAACATATATATGAACATATATATATTTACATATATACCATGTGTACATATATTTATATATCCACTGACATGCTTCATGTAGCTTTTGCTACATGTGATCACTCTTATTTTACATAGAAATAGAGTCTATCACAAAAATCAAAGCATGTAAGCGGATACATAATATGTGTATATATATGTATACATACACATTTTTTTTTTCTTTTTTTTTTTTTTTTTCAGCATATATTTCTTAATCCCACAATGTCGTAACAGATGTGCTTACCATAGAAAAAATCAACTACGAAAGAGTCTTTCGTAGTTGATTTTTTCTATGGTAAGCACATCTGTTACGACATTGTGGGATTATCCGCATTGTAAAAAAGTAACTTCAATATCAATTTGTTTAATTATAAAAATAAATTGATGTTTTCTAATCTTATACAGTTGTGTGCAAAATAATAGCAGCAGTCAAAAAATAGCAGTCAATAAGAAAATTAAAACTTGGAGGAATTATTTTGGGACTTTTGTTTGTTATTCAAGTACATAACATAATATTCATTCAAAATGAACTGCAAACTTTACTGAAGTAATATTGAAAGTAAGACAAACGTGGCCATGAAAACCAGCTTTTTTACCTCCTAGCAGGAATGGTGTTCAAAACTGAAATACCTAATGGAAAATACACAATTGTGTGCAATTATTGTAGTTTCGTATCTTGTCTATTGTTGTCAACCAAAGCTTTACATATACACCCATCTCATCCAGAAATATATATTTTTTCCTGTATGACCATCTTCCTCGCAGAGTGTACAAATTTTCGCTTATTTCGATTTTTTGTTGAAGTTTCACCGATAACTTAGTTTGTTTCTTAATATTTGCTATGATCAGGGCTTCAGTGAAGCAAACACACCAATTACTTCAATAAAAAATCGGAATAATCGAAAATTTGTACACTCTGCGAGGAAGATGGTCATACAGGAAAAAAAATATATTTCTGGATGAGATGGGTGTATATGTAAAGCTTTGGTTGACAACAATAGACAAGATACGAAACTACAATAATTGCACACAATTGTGTATTTTCCATTAGGTATTTCAGTTTTGAACACCATTCCTGCTAGGGGGTAAAAAAGCTGGTTTTCATGGCCACGTTTGTCTTACTTTCAATATTACTTCAGTAAAGTTTGCAGTTCATTTTGAATGAATATTATGTTATGTACTTGAATAACAAAAGAAAGTCCCAAAATAATTCTTCCAAGTTTTAATTTTCTTATTGACTGCTATTTTTTGACTGCTGCTATTATTTTGCACACAACTGTATATTTCTTACTTGCCTCATTATTTGACCTAAACTATAATTTTAAATAAATCTTCTATTTCTGTATAATCTTTCTCTTTCAGCCAAGAAGTTAATATCTGTTTACATTTGTATTTATTTAGAGGATAGATTTGGAGTATTTTATGTATTTTATTATATAGCAATGGGCCGAGGTAACAACTAAATTTTGTAATGAATTTAGTTTTATACTGTTTCCTGGGACAGACATTGTCTTTTCGACGTGTTTCCATGAGTTTTGGGTTATATTGTAGTTTGTTATGCTGCGATATTATAATTTCTTTGATAAATAATTTTCTAACTGTTAGGACGTCGAATTCAGCGTATAATTCGGTAGTTGGGTATCTAAAAGGCTTAAAATTTATTACTTTTAAAAGTGAGCGCTGCGCTTTTTCTAATTGTATAATATGGGTTTTTCGAGCTCCCCCCCAGGATGTTATGCAGTATGTGATAATTGACTGCGCAAGGGCATAATAAATAGTTTTTATTAAGGAACTGTCCGCGACATGCCTTAATTTCTTAAAAATATAGATAATTTTCCTCGTCCTTTCTGAAAGTGATTTCAATTGTGGGCACCATGTCAAGTTTTCATCAAGAAAAATGCCTAGATATTTGAGACTATGTACTCTTTCTAAATAACTGCAATTGCATAAATCCACTACAGTATCCCTACAAGAGTGTACACGAAGTCTAACGGCGTCCAATGCAGGCAGTGTTCTGCATGTATTGGCAAAACAAATAAATTTAGTTTTTGCTATGTTCAGCGTCAGCAGGTTATTGTACAACCATTCTATAGTACTTTTTAGTCCTGATTCCGCGTATGCTGAAACTTCTTCCCATGTTCTACCATAAAAAACGAGAGCAGTGTCATCAGCATAGGTAAAAATATTACAATTTTGCAATTTTAGGTCACAAAGATTGTTAATATATGTTAAAAACAAGGTTGGTCCCAGGACACTACCCTGGGGCACTCCGTGAGTAATAGGAGCATCCGCACTAAAGAGGCCATCTATAGTGACTCTTTGAGTCCTACCGTGTAGATAGTTCTTGAATAGGTCAAGTGTTATCCCTCTAATGCCTATTTCTTCCAACTTATTTAGTAGCGTAGGAATAGAGACAGTGTCAAAAGCCTTCGCGAGAAAAATAAAAAAGCCTTTTATTTCTTGCAGGATTAGTACAATGTCGACAGTAAATATTCATAATATCATAATTTGTCAATGTTATCATTATTCGTCAAACTATTATTGTTATAATTAAAATTAAAAATAAATGGAACAATATTTTGCATGCGAGATTTATTGTCAAATAGATTTATATAATTATTATTTCATTTCATATTAGATTGCTATTCATCGTTTATAATTTTTAAATGTACGTATTAATAAATTGCGAATTAAATAAAATTAAATAAGTATGTCATGTTTAGTGCATTATTTATAGCAAGAACCCCTTATCGGGTGAAGGCCTCCCCCAGAGTGTGCCAATTGGATCTGTCTTGTGCTTGTTGATCCCAACTTTCGCCAGCAATTTTAACAATGTCATCCGACCAGCGCATGCAAGGTTTGCCTCTTTTGCGTTTGCCCGACGGCCCGGGCCATTTAGTTACCTGGCTGGTCCATCTGTTGTCTGCCATTCTGGCCACATGGCCTGCCCATTTCCATTTAAGTTGTTTGGCAAAATCCAGTGCGTCTATCACATTTGTTTTTTCCCTGATTAATGTGTGTCTTATTTTCTGAATTTTCTTTACACCAGTAATGCTGCGTTCCATGCTTCTTTGGCAAGTTTTTAATTTGTTATTTATTTCAAGCGAAAATTTCCAAGTTTGTGCACCGTAAGTAAGTGATGGGAGCAGGCAGGAATCCATGATTTTCTTCTTCAGCGTTATTGGTAAGTCACTCTTCAGAACTTCTTTATGGCTCCAAAATTTATTCCACGTAATTTTGGTTCTTCTTTCTACTTCCCGTTCGTGGCGTTTCCTGTCAAATGAAATTTGCTTGCCAAGGTATATAAAGTCCGAAACGTATTCAATTTCTACACCTTCGATGTTTAGCGAAATTTTCGTGGTATTGGTCATGATTTTGGTCTTATTGTAGTTAATTTCCAGTCCGGTTTCTCTACTAGCTACCTGTAGTGACCGTATCATGTATTCCATTTGCGAGAAATGTTCAGAGACGAGCACGATGTCGTCGGCGAATCTAAGGTGGTTTAGGTATTTTCCATTTATTAGTATCCCCATATGCGTCCAGTCTAATTTTCTCATTATAGACTCCAGTACTGCAATAAACAGCTTTGGAGACATAGGATCGCCTTGCCTTACGCCGCGTTCTATCCGTATGGCCGGGCCGATCGTCTCTAGATGAACTCTGCTGGTACTATCTTTATATAAGTTTTTTATGACCTTGATGTACTGAGGCTCTACATGTTGTGCTTCTAGTGCTTCCCATATGGACGAGTGAGACAGGGTGTCGAATGCTTTTTGGTAGTCCACAAAAGCGATGTAGAGTGGCCTTTGAAACTCTAGATGTTTTTCTATTAGCAGCTCTACAGTGTGAACATGATCGATGGTAGAGTATCCGCTTCTAAATCCGGCCTGTTCTACAGGTTGGTTCTTTTCGATGGCTTTACTCATTCTTCTATCCAATATTGACGAAAAAAGCTTATAAAGACTCGGTAGTAAGCTTATGGGTCGATAATTACCTATATCTTTCGGATCTCCTTTCTTGTATAATAGAATAATGTTCGACTCCGACCATTGTTTGGGTGTTGTAGCTGTTTTTAAAACCATATTGAAGAGGTGAGCTAGCGGGTGAGCTAGAATTGTCATGGCATACTTTATCGCCTCGTTGGATATTTTGTCAGGTCCTGGACTTTTTTCTAATTTCAATTTATTTATATGTTGAATTACCTCTATTTCGTTAATTGTTTCTACCTCGTCAGTATTATAGCTTGAGAGTTGCTCAGATATATTTTCTTTTTCCGGTCTTTTTTCTGTGTAGAGTGCTCTATAAAATTTGCTTGCCTCTGTTATGATGTCGCTCCTTTTGTATTTTATTTTTCCTGAGGATTTTACTCCTTCAATCCAATTTTTCTGTACCGTCAGTTCTTTATATGCTTTTTTGATACTTCCTGATTGAGTTAGATGTTTTTTAATTACTTCTTGTCTGTAATTTCTATAGTCGTTTCTAATATATTTACTTGTGAGCTTATAAAGTGCGCTTAACTCTTTTTTCATGATAGGTGTTTTTGGTTTTGTATTTTGTAGTTCCTGTCTACGTTTTATTAACATTTTTGTGCGGTCGGTTATGACAGAGCTTTCACGTTGAATGTTTTGCGCTTGGTGAGCTTTTTCAAGACTGCATTCGATGGCATTTATTATCTTATCGTAGTAGTTTTGCACCGTAGTGTTATCGTTGTAGTCGAAGAGGTCGGGCTTTAAGTGTTCAAGTGACTCTGTATAGGTATTTATTTCATTCTTGGTTTTTAGTGAACTTTTATGAGGTTTGTTATAATTGGCTCTACTCTGCTTGTTATTAAGCTTCACCGTGCCTCTAACTAGTCTATGGTCAGACGGATAAGCTGTGTTAATTACTTCCATGTTAAGAAACCATTCTGGCCTGTTTGATAAAATGTAATCGATTTCGTTTTTTGTGCGACCGTCGGGTGATCTCCACGTCCATCGTCGATTATTTTTCTTTTTGAAGAAAGTGTTTAATATGGAAAATTTGTTTTCAGTCGCGAATTGAACCAATTTCTCTCCTCTCTCGTTTCGTGCGCCATAACCGTGCTGTTTAGTTACTAGGAATTCTTCGGGCTTAGGTTGGCCAATTTTAGCGTTGAAATCGCCCATGATAATGACGTTTTTTCCTACTAATTTCAATGCTTCGTAGATTGTATCGTAGAACAGCATTATTTCGTTGTCATCCGCTGAATCTGTTGGGGCATACACTTGAATTATATCGAGTTTCAGGTTTCTAATATTTATTTTTAATAGAGCCACTCGTTCTGTTAGTCCTACAAAGCTCTCTATAGAACTTTTAAGCGATTTCTTTATAATGAAACCGACACCATGTTGTCCGGGTGTTTCTCCAATCGAGCAGAGGATAAATTCTTTATATTCTTCTATAACGCAGCCCGTTCTTCTGACCTCGCTGATGCCCATTATATCAAAATGTATGTGTTTCATTGCGTCGGAGAGTTCTATTAGTTTTTCGTGCGTAGATAGCGTTCTTAAGTTATATGTAGCGAAGTAGAGTTTCGTAGAGTCCTTTTCCGTTGAAATTTCTTTATTTTTCTTCTCTGGAGGGTTCTGGTCATTATCTTCCACGGTGACCAGCCGGGTTGGAAGATTTTGATGAGCCACGAGAGATGTGGCATTTTTATTTTTTTCGAAGTTATTATTTGTTGTTTCCGCTTGAGCGGGGCGCAGTGATTGCTATGCGTTACTAGGAAATGTCCCTTGTTTCGGCGAACTCGTTTGGTTTTTCGTGGTTAAAAAATTAAGGATACCCGGTTTCAGGACAGCTTCGGGCTTATTTATTTTTTTATTGTCGGTTGTTCGTTTTATACCACGCGCAGGGGTCGATTCTGATGATAAAGATCGAGTCCTTTTGTTATTTGCGGTGGTTTTCTCGAGTTTTCCTAATACTATGAGTCGGTCGTACTTAATTATAGCTCTATTTCCTTTTTCTTTCTCGATTTGTACCTGCTCTAGAAGTTCTTTTCTTCTCTGCTGTACATGGTATGGGTAGTCCTCAGATATAGAGTAAGCTGTTCCTTTCAAAGATTTTCGTTTTTTAAAAACATCAATTTTTGTGCCGAGCGTGGAAAATGTCACGATTACAGGCCGAGGTTTTTCTCCCTTTTTTCCGACTCTATTTATCTCCTGTATGTCCTTTCTATCAAGCTCTATTTCAAAATGATTTTTAATAAAACTGATTAGTTTCTTTTCCGAGTCATTATAAGATGTTTGTGAATCCTCTATACCGAAAAATACAATATTTTTCTTTCTTGCTTGCTTTTCTAGGTAGTATAATCTTTTTTCTAAGTTTTCCTGTTTAGTTTTGAGGTTGTCGTAGTTTTCTTCTATTTTTTTAAACTTTTCTTCCAATATAGTATTAATATTCTGGGTTACCTGCGCTGTTACTTGCTCTGCGCTTTGCTTTATTTTGATTTTTTGTTCGTTGAGCTCGGTTTGGATTTTTCTTAGTGTTTCTAAAATTTCGTCCATGGTCGATGACTGTTTTCAGGTAGGTAATGAGTGACAAAAAAAGAGTTTATTATGATATTAATATGCACACCCTCTGTCGCCGAGTAGCTGTACTAATAATTACTTAGCTCTAAAGCATAATCAATGTTTGTTCCGCTATCTGACGCTAGATGGCGCTGATTTGAAAGTTGAGTAAAGTAGGAGGGTATGCCTTTGTTTATTTGTATATTTTTCCACTTTTAGTCCTTTATATATTAAAAAACACACACTTTTTACTAGGCACAGGCACATTTGACATACTTTATATATAAACTTTTTATTTCAAAACACAAAAAAACACCAATTATTTCAATTTTCAAAAATGCATTTATCATTGGCCCACCCTGTATTATATGGTAGGAATAAATGCAGGTACCCTAAAACGGGGTAAATAGTAATGGCGGAGTAAGTAGGAACGTAGAGTAAACTGGTCTGTTAGCCCAGGATAAACAGTCCAATTTAGAACAACAGATTTTTTTCATATGAGTTATTCTAAACTGGACTGTTTGTCCTGGGCTAACAGACCAATTTACTCTACGTTCCTATTTACCCCTTTTTACGGTATTTCAAAAAAGCTGCAAAGCACAAATTGTTGATGCAGTCAGTCTTTTTTCGGGGACATTTCAGGCATTCTATATAATTTCTTCAAATGGGTGTATAATAATGAATAACTAAATTGTTTATTACCTAAAATAAAGGCCATTAAGGCCTGGTCACGAAATTGGTTTAAGGAGACAAGTGGCGAGCGAATCCATTGGTTGGAGTGAGATGCCGATATGGGAACTCCCTCTCACACATATGGTTTTCTGCTAAGTTGGTTGCCTGAGCCTGGCCAAGGCCATAAGAGAAAAACTAATCACCTAGATGCGAACTCAAGCCCTCCAATTAAAAATGGCATTGGGGCAGGACATATTGTACTTATACGGACAAAAGATAGATGCAGTGGGAAAGCCATATAAACAGGTATTTGCTCAGTGCTTAAATTATTTACAATTTGACAAGACTTTGTTTCTAATTTAAATGCATTGATCCCTGTTGGGTAAAATACAGCTAAACAACTCATCGATTTAAAATACCTAGATATTGCATGAACGCTCAAAATCCGTCTTAAACTGTGCTTATATTACTTCTAAGCACAGTTGGGCTCTCAGTCACTCGCGGAACGTTACCCGGTGAACATGCCGAAGTGCTCCGTAAAAAAGTGCAAAAATAATACGTTAACTACGTTAAAAAAGGATGGCATATCGTATTTTCGGTAAGTACTAGTTATTAGTTTTGTAATTAAATGAATTTGTGGCAAAACATGCCTTCAAACTCATTAAAACATTTTTTTTGCGAATTAATTTCAATTTGGTATCATCATTTGACTTTCCGCGGTTGACTCTTTCCCTCGCGCAGCACTTGTCTTAAGGGGAAAGGGAACGGAAGATGTATGAAGTGGATCATAGTCAAATATTAAATGCATAGAGTCGCTTGTTGTTTTTTTCTGCGGTATCAGGCCAGTATGTCAAATTGTCAATATTATTGAATTAATGTGTTACAAAATGTAAATTTGGTTTTTTTTATAAGATTCTTATTTGATTTTCTGTAATACAAATCGTAAAACAAACAAAAACTAATATTTTTGCTTAAAAATGTGCTTTCTTATTTATTATTCTAGATTGAAGATTCTATCCGTGCGGTGACGGAGTAAGAATACAAAAATCACCGCCCCTCTCTTCCCGTGGGTGTCGTAGGAGTCGACTAAGGGAAATACTGAGTAGCCAGCTTCTCAGCCGGTGGTAGGGTATTTTTACTAGTACCCGCCTGGTTGGCTACCACCGTACATTCGGTGTAAACGCCCGTGAAATGACTTAGCTTCGTGTTTGCCGTGTTTCGGGGTCAGCCGGTGTATTTACCAGCATCTAGCGGGCCAGCAAGGCGGTGGCAACTAACAGGTTACTGATTGTCTACTGTTCGTTGCCGCCGCGATTTGGGCTCTACTTTTCACTTACGATCAGGTGGAGTGGAGCCACTTTGTCGTGCCAACGTTATTTTTATTGGGTCGGCAACGCGCATGTGACACCCTGAGGTTGCAGGCGCCCATAGGCTACGGTGACTGCTTTCCATCAGGCAGGCCGTATACTTGTTTGCCACCGACGTGGTATAAAAAAAAAAATCCACTCCACTATTCCTCTGTTCCAATGTAAACATTTGTTACGACTGTCACGCGCCGTAAGCTAAACTCGACTTAAATGTCTTTGACTTAAGGTATAGTATTCTATAACATAAATCAGCCTATGGCGGATAGCAATAAAATTTTACGACTTGCTCGATGATCTAATTTTATAATGTCATAACTGCCAATCGCGTGCACTCGAAATAGAACTTTAATTCAAGTACCATAAGGTTGCATGTTCTTATGTGCATAACTTCTTGTTGATATGCCTTTTTAAACGCACACAGTTGTAACTCGTCATAGGACAGTTTTTCGCTTCGATTTTGTAGGTAATAGTGTATCTAGGGTATTTTAAATCGATGAAACAGCTAGACAATATTAATGAAACTGCAGGGAAAGCTTGGCTAAACAAAGTAGAAGAAAGTTAAAAAGGGAAAGAGTTGGAGAAGTTCTACAAAGAGTGGTCTAAATTAAATAAATAGATGATACATTTTTTTTAGAATAAATAATAAAAATAAGAATAAAGAATATTTATTTCAGAAAACACAGAGCACAGTTTTCCTGTACAGAAATCTCCTGTAATAATGAGAAATTAGGGAATTTTATTTTATTTTTATTTACCTGTAAATACAACAGGGTCACTTCCTTCTTCAGGAGCGCTGACAAAATAGCAAATGTGTCCAGCTGTGTGGCATGGAGTGTAAAGGCATTGTACGTTTAAGTTGCCAATATTGAATTTGCTCTCATGCTGAACCTTATTGGTCAGTGCTTGAATGCGGTCATCACCTCCATACACTTGCAGATGTGGCATCATTCTTACCAGGTTTATATTTCCTCCAGCATGATCCCTAAAGAAATTTATGTTGTAAGTTTAAATATAATTAAATGGTTAAACTCACATGTATTTAGTCACTACGAGCGACATGTTTCAGGTTTCAGACAGTCTAGTTCTCCATTATCAAGCACTGAGACCACATTCACACCAAGGCATTCGCAAGCATTATACATTAGTTTAACCGTTTACCAAAAAATTATAGTTATTATGTCTTCCAAAAGTTCAAATGGGTCAATCACTTTTTTTTTGTTTTTATGTGACACTACTGAATAATTTTTTTTTTTATTGTATTACTTAACATTCATGGATTCTAATGTATACAACATTAAATAAGACTATCGAATAACAATTGACCAAAATATCAAATAAATAATTTTATAATTTATACTAAATTTATTGGTTTTCTAGGAGACACATTTTCACTTCCATACTAAAATGTCATGTCACTGCGTAAACTTTAAGAGTGAAATACCTTTTTGGTTAAAAAAATCCCACTGTAGCATTTAATGTCACAGTCTTTTTCAATAAAACATTGCGTTAACTATCTTTTAACGCAAAGTTTAAGCAAGAAAAGTAATTACTTTTTTCAAGAATATTTTTTTAAAAATTGTCACTGTCTACAAAAAAAAAACAAGTTCTCCCGACTCACAGAGTCAAAAGTATGCAATAAATGGCGTGATGCCGCACAACATTGACTCGACCAATAGAAAACCGATCTGAGAATCACGTGAGTCGGTCCGCCATTAGAACGGCAGTTGGTTGTATCTTTCATTTCGTCCGGAGCTCTGATACAGGTAAGGTGGCTTTATTCTATTTCTCCTGACTTACTGCGATTTTACGTATTTTTTTTACGAATTTGGTTCAAAACTATAGTTTAATACATGACACTGGGGTCTGATATTGTTGAGAAACCTATTTATTGTCATCATTTGTTTAGATTAGGCTTTTATCTGGATTAAACACGAGTTTGTCTCCTGGGTCACCAGTCCACTTACTGACTTTTTCGGTGACCCAAGAGACAATATTGGTAAGACAAGAGACACGCACTTCTTTTTCAGAGTTTTAATGCCTTTACTCACAATAAGTTATTAAATCATTACTATTTACATTACGTAAATGTATTTGCAATATCAAAAAAAGTCATTTTTGTTTACCCATTGCTTCTAATAAGAGTAT
>JALPQI010021664.1:0-18712 GCA_025490895.1 Thaumatotibia leucotreta
CAAGCTCTTCGCAAGGGCAGTGTAGAGCCAAGTTTCTATGGCGTCATCGATCGCCTGCTTTACGACACCGATTAGGCCACCAAGTATGCACACTAACCAACTGCGTGCATGGATGACTTTTATTACTGGAACAAAGGAAAATGTTATCAAAAATTCTATGATTCTTACTGCCGTGACCACACTGCTCATTCCCTGATACATTATTATTATTTTTATTATTTATTTAATGCATAAACAATAACAATAACAATAACAATATTATATATAATATTTATGTACGTTATTTTGTATTCTATGTATTGTATAATAAAATTTATACGTGTATTCTATTAGTTTACGGATAGTGTAAGTTAATTCATATTTGTGCATCTTGTCAGTTTGTCTATCTAAATTTTTATAAGTATCCACTCAGTTTCTCAAAGGTTAGCTGGAAGAGATCCCTTATAGGGATAAGTTCGCCTTTGTACCTATATATCTGTATAATTGTGTTATAACTTGTTTGGTGTACAATAAAGTGATTTACTACTACTACTACTACAATTGTGTCTGAATGTGGACTATATCTATTTCCTAAATCTAACATGCAGTGACATCTACCAAACATGTAAACAATCAAAATAAATAGGAATAAATTTCATAATATTATACCATTTAACCATTATATAACCATAAACAATCTAAACATATCAATGATTACGAAAGTATTTCGAGAATTCTTCGATTGAATAGAAGCACTCTTGCAACAACAGGGTTCTTAGCTTATTTTTTAATATATTCGGGCTAGTAATATTCTTCCACTCATCAGAAAGCTTGTTATAGAGTTGAACACCCTGGATCTGTGCACAATGACTTACTACTTAAGTTTGGGCTGTAATTTACAGTGTAGGTGTTTTCTTCTCGTGTGTTCCCGTATTTCTCTCTCTTCTGGCGTTTCGTAGTCAGCGTAGTATTAATTATAAATTACTCACATAAATACATGAGACACTGCGTGAACCCTCTAACTTTGTCCTGATAGCTGCCGTCTATGAGTTCCCCGCTCGGTTCCACATTAAAGTTGTTCCCGAACACAGATTCCCTGATATCGCGTTTGCGAGGTCGCTTGTTCGCGTCTTCACTCACTTCGAGAGCCTCTTCTACGCCTTGCTTTCTGAACACAAAGATATAAATAACGTTAGAATTTTCAGAATAACACAATCTAACCCCCTTATTCATAAACGCCTTCTAACTTAACAAGCAGCTAAGTATTGTTTGTACCTTCGCTCTTATGGACATATTGATAAGACCGAAAGGGACATACAATACTTAGCGGCTTACTAAGTTAGCAGATGTTTATATATGTCTTCTAATAATATTCTAAGTAATGTCTTCTAATATCTCTTCGTGAAAAATATTATTCCAAGAGGAACCCAATCTGATCTGCGATGTGATAAACCATATTTTCGTGATTATTTTTTTTTTGAAAAGTTAGTTTTCCTAATAAACGTTTCAAAACAACGGCCAAAAAGAAACTTTGCTTCATACACGGTGTTTTCTGAGTCACTAATAAGAATATATAGAGGGCGAGGACACGATAATCCTAAAGTCCGGCAACTTGCTCTATTTCCGGGAGGGCGACCAACAGTCCCAGGGAGGTGTCGGGTTCATCGTCCACAAGTCCCTCGTAAACAACGTGGTGAAGATCGAGAGTGTGTCGGCTAGGGTGGCGTACCTTATACTCAGAGTATCTGAGAGATACTCGCTGAAGGTCATACAGGTGTACGCGCCGACTTCGACACACTCCGACGACGAGGTGGAGGCTATGTATGATGATATCTCAAAAGCCATGCATAGCTCCAGAACCTACTTCACCGTTGTTATGGGGGACTTCAACGCGAAACTGGGCAAGAGAGATGGTGACGAACTGAGGGTGGGGCAATTTGGGGTTGGACGTCGGCACCACCGGGGCCATCTGCTGGCTGGTTTCTTGGAGAAGGAGGGACTCTACATGATGAACTCCTTCTTTAAGAAACGCGAGCACAGAAAATGGACTTGGATGAGTCCCGACGGTGCAACTAAAAACGAGATCGACTTCATCATGTCGACGAAGAGACATATATTCAACGATGTTTCTGTGATCAGTACGGTTAAAACCGGAAGCGATCACCGCTTGGTAAGAGGCACGTTGAATATATGTCCTAAGCTAGAACGCTCGCGACTGATAAAGTCTACGCTCCGTCCTGCACTTCCATCTTCAAAACCCCGAGAGCTTTCAGCTGGAACTCCAAAACCGTTTCGATTGCCTAGGCGATGATGTGGACGTATTCAACGACGGGTTTGTGGAAGCTGTCCATAGCGCTGGGTCTAAGTTTTTTAAGGCCCAACGGACAAATAAGACCAGAAAGCTCTCAGACTCCACTCAGGAACTAATGGAAAAAAGGAGTGAACTGGTTCTACAATCCTCAGTTGATGCGACTTTATACCGGCAGCTTAACAGACAGATCTCTAAGTCCCTCAAACGCGATATGCGCCAATTCCGTACCAAGTGTATAGAAGAAGCCATCGAGCGGAACAAGGGCTCTAAAGTTTTTGCAAGGGATCTGTCTGTTGGGCAAAGCCAGCTCGCCAAATTAAAGACTGAGGATGGTAGAATCGTCACATCCAAATCTGAGCTGCTGACTGAGATAGAGGGTTTTTATGGACAGCTGTACACGTCAACTAGCAGACCCGAAGTTGATCTAGCGGAAGACCTAAGAGCTAGACTGACCCGACACTACACAGAAGACATCCCGGACATCAGCCTGTGCGAGATTAGAATGGCTCTTGAACAGCTCAAAAATAACAATGCGCCTGGGGAGGACGGAATTACAGCTGAGCTTCTGAAGGCGGGTGGTAAACCGGTCCTTACGGCCCTTCAGAAGTTGTTCAATTCCGTCTTACTGGAAGGGAGAACGCCAAAGGCATGGAACAGAGGTGTGGTGGTACTGTTCTTCAAAAAAGGTGACAACGCTTTATTGAAGAACTACCGACCCATATCACTTCTGAGCCATGTCTATAAGCTGTTTTCAAGAGTAATTACGAATCGTCTTGCACGCAGGCTTGATGACTTCCAGCCTCCCGAACAAGCCGGTTTCCGAAGAGGCTTTAGTACCGTAGACCACATCCATACGCTTCGCCAGGTTATACAGAAGACCGAAGAATATAACCTGCCCCTCTGTTTAGCGTTTGTGGACTACGAGAAAGCCTTCGATTCGATCGAAACCTGGGCTGTACTACAGTCTCTCCAACGGTGCCAAGTCGACTACCGCTATATCGAGGTGTTGAAGTGTTTGTACGAGAGCGCCACAATGTCAGTCCGACTCCAAGACCAGAGCTCGAAGCCTATTCTGCTGCAGCGGGGAGTTAGGCAAGGAGATGTCATCTCCCCTAAGCTGTTTACCGCTGCATTGGAGGATGTCTTTAAGACTCTGGACTGGAGAAGGCTGGGTATCAACATAAACGGCGAGTACCTCACTCACCTTCGATTCGCTGACGATATAGTAGTCTTGGCTGAGACCTTGGAGGACTTAAGTACTATGCTCGTTGACCTCAGTAAAACCTCCGAGCGAGTTGGTCTTAAAATGAACATGGATAAGACGAAAATCATGTCAAATTCCCATGATTCGCTGACGATATAGTAGTCTTGGCTGAGACCTTGGAGGACTTAAGTACTATGCTCGTTGACCTCAGTAAAGCCTCCGAGCGAGTTGGTCTTAAAATGAACATGGATAAGACGAAAATCATGTCAAATTCCCATGTAGCACCAACTCCCGTAATAATCGGAGACTTTACACTCGAAGTTGTAGACGAATATATATACGAACCGACGAAACGAAAAACCCACGAAACGACGAAGAGGTCAATCGTCGAATCCGACTCGGTTGGGCAGCGTTCGGGAAGCTACGACACATATTTTCGTCCAATATTCCGCAGTGTTTGAAGACGAAAGTCTTTGATCAGTGTGTGTTGCCAGTGATGACATACGGTACTGAAACGTGGCCGCTTACAATGGGTCTCATAAGAAGGCTCAAAGTCACCCATAGGGCAATGGAGAGGGCTATGCTAGGAGTCTCTCTGCGTGATCGGATTAAAAATGAGACCATCCGCAGCAGAACCAAAGTAACCGAAATAGCTCTCCGAATCGCTAAACTGAAGTGGCAGTGGGCGGGGCACATTGCGCGTAGAACCGATGGCCGTTGGGGCGGGAAGGTTCTTAAGTGGCGGCCACGTACCGGAAGGCGTAGCGTGGGTAGGCCCCCCACAAGGTGGACTGATGACCTGGTGAAGGTCGCAGGAGTCCGCTGGATGCGGGTGGCGCAGGACCGGTCATTGTGGCAATCTTTGGGAGAGGCCTATGTTCAGCAGTGGACGTCTTTCGGCTGATATGATGATGATGATGAATAAGAATAACCTCGCAGACATCGAATAAGTATAATATATAAGTCGTACTGTAGACTATTAGAATGGGACCAACGCCGAAATCGTGAAAAAACTCAAATTCCCAGAAAAAAAACTCCAGATCACGTATCAAAAACTCTTTTTTTTCGCGATTCTATTTTTGGTCTATTGATTATTAGGGTAGACAACAACGGTCAAATACCAAATGAACGACTCCAAATTATGTCCCATCTACTTCCACAGTGTATGAATTTCAGTTATCACCCTATTTCAAAATTATAGTAGAAAATAATAATGAAACCGGAACTTACAGCGCTTGATATCGTTCCAAATCAGCAGACAGCAGGAAATTCCTCAAAAACGACTCCAAATGCTGTCCCTTCTCCTTCCTCAATCTATGCGTCATAGCTGTCACCATATTGCCGATATCTGGTCCATTAAGTGCCGCCGCCGCTGCAGCTAAAGCGAAGTCCGATCCAGAGAGAAACAGCCGAAGCAGTGCACTGCTTTGGAGGAGAGGGGCTTCTAAGGCGCGTTGGAGGAAGTCCTCGTATTTGTAGCGAAGAGTTTCGAGGGGGCTGTTGTCTCTGCAAATTTTTAGAACGTGTCAATGATGTAATTTTTTTTGTGAAGAGTGGTTAAGTTATCGATGCGAGCGAAGTGCCAAATGTATACATGTATACACATTATTCACAGTGTATTCTTATTTCTACTTTTTTAATTCAAATGAAAGTCACCACTAGATTCAGATTCAGATTCAGATTTTGACGTTGTTTACCGAAAAGGATCCAACCTCAATAAATTGTTATTGAAACGAATAACTTTTTGTTTTTGACAGAAGGTTGAAGTTTTATTGATACATTTTTGTGGGTTGAATCCTTTTCCCTAAACTACGTCCATTTATTACTATACCTTACATAGTAAGATTTAAAACAAAATTTAAATAAAGTACGGTGGGGAGGATAGGATTTTTAACTTGAGTACGGACTGATAGGGAATGAACAGTTAGGGGCACTTATTTATAGTTAAGGAGGACCTTATACCTTTGCAATTAGGTTTACTATCTAATAATGACAATTATTGAGTCGAGAAAATACAAACAATATCACACATTGAATATTGGTTGCCCTGAAAATCAGCGTCGTGGCAACCTAGCCATGACACATGCTGAGTAGCAACCTTTTTGGTGTGTTTGTAATTTCACTCATTTCTAAGTGTATCTATTTAATCACCAAATAAATAAAATTCTATTCTATTCTTTGTGCGGTTACAATGTATTGTGTCGTTTTGTATGTGTTTTCTCGACTCTTGTACATGATTTAACTGGTAAACCTAATTGCAAAGACATAAGGTCTACCTTAAGAGTGCTACTTTTAGTAATTTCTCTGTAATTTATTCATACAGAGGGTGAAAGCGAACTGTGCCTTGTCTGAGAACTTGTTGGAACAATAACTAGTTACCTTCTAGAAGGCAGTGGAAGGTCTGGCAGCAGTCATTCTCCATGGAACTGCAGTTTGCTCCGTAACAGATGGAAGTCTTGAACTCTTCAGTGAAAGCGAACTGTGCCTTGCCTGATAACTTGTTGGAACAATAACTAGTTACCTTCTAGAAGGCAGTGGAAGGTCTGCCAGCAGTCGTTCTCCATGGAACTGCAGTTTGCTCCGTAACAGATGGAAGTCTTGAACTCTTTACTGAAAGCGAACTGTGCCTTGTCTGAGAACTTGTTGGAACAATAACTAGTTACTAGGGTGCTTCTTATTTTTGCAATTTTGTGGGATGTTCGAACCAATAAAGGAGCTCTTTGCTCTCCCGATTGCAATTTTCTATGGGGCACCCTCTCATTTCGTTATTTGATATTTAAACCATATTTGTTTTTTTTTTAAATTATTATAAACAAAAATTAGGGGTCGCTACCGAAGTACGAAGTTCAAGAAAGGCAAAATGATTAGTAGTTTTTTTATTACTTCGGTAGCGACCCCTAATTTTTGTTTATAATAATTGAAAAAAAAAACAAATATGGTTTACTAATCAAATAACAAAATGAGAGGGTGCCCCATAGAATTTTGCAATCGGCAGAGCAAAGAACTCTTTTATTGGTTCGAACATCCTACGAAATTGCAAAAATAAGAAGCACCCTACTAGTTACCTTCTAGAAGGCAGTGGAAGGTCTGCCAGCAGTCGTTCTCCATGGAACTCCTGCAGTTTGCTCCGTAGCAGATGGAAGTCGTGTTCGCTCCTCTCCACGCTCCAGGCGCGGGGTTCGGACCCTTGTTCCACGCAATACACGCAGAGGGTGAATACACGGACTCTTCCTTGTCTGAGAACTTGTTGGAACAATAACTAGTTACCTTCTAGAAGGCAGTGGAAGGTCAGCCAGCAGTCGTTCTCCATGGAACTGCAGTTTGCTCCGTAACAGATGGAAGTCTTGAACTCTTCAGTGAAAGAGAACTATGCCTTGTCTGAGAACTTCTTGGAACAATAACTAGTTACCTTCTAGAAGGCAGCGGAAGGTCTGCGAGCAGTCGTTCTCCATGGAACTCCTGCAGTTTGCTCCGTAGCAGATGGAAGTCGTGTTCGCTCCTCTCCACGCTCCAGGCGCGGGGTTCGGACCCTTGTTCCACGCAATACACGCAGAGGGTGAATACGCGGACCGTTCCTTGGCGGGGTGGGGGTTGCTGGAACAATAATGTGATATTAGTTTAAGAGCCCATGAATGAACCCATAAATTGCATTTGGTAAGATATGAAACTATTGATATTACAAAAAAAAAGTTTTGACATACATATAAATTCGAGGGTTGCGTGGTGAAACCCGATAAGTCGAGATAATTTTGCATTGAAATGTCAACCTCACGTAAGTGTCATATAGTTCGTATTTCAAAAACCGGTTTGCTCGATTTATCGGGTTTCACCAGGCAACCCTCGTATTATTATTTAGTATTTAAAAACACAACTACAAGAAACCTTGTTTTGCGAGGACGTTGATTCATACAATACTGCATCAAAAAAAAACAATCATTTTTTTATTTTGTTGATTGCATCTAGATAAATATTTCAATATAAACTTCTATTATCATGTAATTTAATCAAATTTATTAGTACATTGTGCATCAAGGGAGATAAGCACGGAATCACTAACGAGAGCGTTAGAAGCCCGACGCCGTAGGCGGAGGGCTTTTATGACTCGAGTTAGTATTCCACTTCGGTCGCACGCATCACACATCACACTTGCGGACAAAAAAAATTGTTTTATGACAAAATATTATTCTATGACGTACAGTTATTTCTATTACTTCCTAGGGAATTTCACTTTTCTATTATTCCCGCTATGCATGCAAGCAATGGCGCGCTCAGACAGCAAGTGTGATGAAAAATATTTTAATCAGACATGAAATGTAGTTTTTTCGTCGTTGAGCTCGTCTGCGACCTACTGACATGCTAGGAGCGCGTCAAGAGGGGACCCAGGGCCGCATTGTAACACCTGGAAACATGCCTGTAACACCTGGAGACACGCCTGTAACACCTGGAGACACGCCTGTAACACCTGGAGACACGCCTTTAACACCTGGAGACACGCCTGTAACACCTGGAGACACGCCTGTAACACCTGGAGACACGCCTGTAACACCTGGAGACACGCCTGTAACACCTGGAGACACGCCTGTAACGCCTGGAGACACGCCTGTAACACCTGGAGACACGCCTGTAACGCGTGACTCGCGCTCGGCACTAGTTCTTCATCCGTGTCTCTCTAACATGTAACACCTGGACACACTGTAACACCTGGACACCAGCGACCATAAATAACATGGACGTCTAACGCCAGCTCAAAAATGCCCCCGAAAACAATTGTTCTATTGTGCCAAGATGGGCAGGACATAGCGCTTTTCTTAACACCGCGCATTTCGGCGCAACATCTTTGACAAATGCTTATAGAATATAGCCAATCAAAACTTTGATGGACCAATCAGCCCCTCGACACTTCATACTATGGTAAATTATGAAACCATTTGGTACCAACATTGAGACATAAATATAATCTTATAGAATTAAAATGCCTACTGTTGCATTTTATTAGCACATAATCATACTGGCCTTCAAACTTAGACGTATTATACTTTTATTTACCACCTAAATAGGTAAAACGTCAGTGTAAGAAACGTACCGTCTAATTGTTTATTATGAAAGCTGATCCCGGGTTCATGTTTTATTGTGTTTTATACAAAATATTCAAATGTTTCGTCTAAATGGGGGGCACAACAATAAGGAAATGTGAAGTGTGTTGTGTTCAGCGTGAATTAAAACGAACTTCTGGCGTATTTTTGTCAAGATTTTCTCTTGATCCAGACATGTCAGTATCAAATTATTTTATCTTAGTAGCTAATTATTTTTTCATTTCATTATTGAATATATAATTAGTAACTGCAAACGATAACAGTTACTAATTAAATAAGAAATTACTTCAATGGCAAATAAAATCTATCTAAATAAGGCAAGCTAATGCACAAATAGAGTGCAACATAATTTATCGATAATCGCTTTATTTCAGATGGAGTTCTTTGGAGAAATTTTATTCGTTCAACGATTCCTTGGCTTTGGACCATGTTTTTGAACTGCTGTATGCCGGAGTTTTAGCTCGGAAACTTAACTCCTCGCCCCTCCATAGTATAATATTTACGATTGGGCCCATACCCTACTAAGAAAATGAAATAAAAATACCTGTGCAATAAAATATATATTTGTGTTATAGCATTATTTTATTTTACCCTTTCATTATTCTTTTGTAATATAAATTCACTATTACGGTAGGTGCAGAAAAAAATATTGCACTTTTATCGATATCGACAAACAGGAAGTGTAGTGAGTGTCGAGCTCTAGTGTTGCTTTTTTAAGTTGGTAGTATTGACATATATTTTGTACGTTGGTACAAAGTACCTTCATAACTCGGTTTTGGGCTTGTTCGGGAGTGCCGTCTCTTAAAACGTAGTGATTTTATTCTCTTTGGGGCCAATCACAACTATTTTTAAATGGCGGTTTAAGTTTTTATAGGTTGACATTGAAATTCATTACCGTGACGCATTGAAGAGGTGACACTTGTCAACTAAAATTCAGGACCGTTTATGAAAGGCAATTTAATATGGCGTGCGCATTGATTTAGAATATATAAGTGGATCCCCAAACAGCTCAAAAAAATGGCCCCAAAAAATGGGCTGCAGAAGTAAATATTGCGGTCCTTTTGCTCCGCTATTCAGTTCTGACAGTTGACATTTGGTCACCTTACGGTATAGCATCATTATTCCTTAAACATAAAAAGTTTCTACTATTTTGCGGTGTTGTTCGCAAATTTGACACTTATTGCTCACTTCACAAAGTTTTTTATTCTTTGAGTTTTTTTTATTATAGTTTATTGTAAGTGAGCGTTATTAGCTTCAACTGAAACATGATAGAAATGACTTTTAGTGCCACTTTACTTGGTTTTTTTGTTTGGCTCTGTGCGTCCATTCATTATTTAATGTCATTGGGCGTGCGGCTTCCATGTTTTATTTGTTCGTAGCTGAACATACCGTGTTGACGTGAACGCCGGTGAGTACGACCTTGTAGGCCACGTCGTTGAGTTCGTCCGCGAGTTGCTGCAGACATGCTAGGAGCGCGTCGTCGCCGTCGTCGTGTGAGTGTTCTAGAACGACGGACGACGGCAACAGAGGAGCTTTGGCCCGCGTTGGTTGAGACCTGGGTAAGAAACGCCTGGACACACTCTTCCCGTGGGTGTCGTAGGAGTCGACTAAGGGAAATACTGAGTATCCAGCTTCTCAGCCGGTGGTAGGGTAATTTTACTACTACCCGCCTGGTTGGCTACCACCGTACATTCGGTGTAAACGCCCGTGAAATGACTTACCTTCGTGTTTGGGGGTCAGCCGGTGTATTTACCAACATCTAGCGGGCCAGCAAGGCGGTGGCAACTAACAGGTTACTGATTGTCTCCTGTTCGTTGCCGCCGCGATTTGGGCTCTACATTCACTTACGATCAGGTGGAGTGGAGCCACTTTGTTGTGCCAACATAAAAAAAAAACACTGTAACACCTGAACATACCGTGTTGACGTGAACGCCGGTGAGTACGACCTTGTAGGCCACGTCGTTGAGTTCGTGCGCGAGTTGCTGCAGACATGCTAGGAGCGCGTCGTCGCCGTCGTCGTGAGAGTGTTCTAGAACGACGGACGACGGCGAGAGAGGCGCTTTGGCCCGCGATGGTTGAGACCTGGGTAAGAAACACCTGGACACACTATAACACCTGGAAACATGCCTGTAACACCTGGAGACACGCCTATAACGCGTGACTCGCGCTCGGCACTAGTTCTACATCCGTTTCTCTCTAACATAAGTTGGGACCCTCTAAACGAAGCGTGAAGAAGCATCTAGCGGGCCAGCAAGGCGGTGGCAACTAACAGGTTACTGATTGTCTCCTATTCGTTGCCGCCGCGATTTGGGCTCTACTTTCACTTACGATCAGGTGGAGTGGAGCCACTTTGTTGTGCCAACATAAAAAAAAAAAACACTGTAATATGAACATACCGTGTTGACGTGAACGCCGGTGAGTACGACCTTGTAGGCCACGTCGTTGAGTTCGTCCGCGAGTTGCTGCAGACATGCTAGGAGCGCGTCGTCGCCGTCGTCGTGAGAGTGTTCTAGAACGACGGACGACGGCAATAGGGGAGCTTTGGTCCGCGTTGGTTGAGACCTGGGTAAGAAACACCTGGACACACTGTAACACCTGGACACACTCTTCCCGTGGGTGTCGTAGGAGTCGACTAAGGGAAATACTGAGTATCCAGCTTCTCAGCCGGTGGTAGGGTAATTTTACTACTACCCGCCTGGTTGGCTACCACCGTACATTCGGTGTAAACGCCCGTGAAATGACTTACCTTCGTGTTTCGGGGTCAGCCGGTGTATTTACCAACATCTAGCGGGCCAGCAAGGCGATGGCAACTAACAGGTTACTGATTGTCTCCTGTTCGTTGCCGCGATTTGGGCTCTACTTTCACTTACGATCAGGTGGAGTGGAGCCACTTTGTTGTGCCAACATAAAAAAAAAAAAAAAAAAAAAAAAAAAAAAAAAAAAAAAAAAAAAAAAAAAAAAAAGGGTAGCTACCATAGCGAGTCGTAAGCGACAAAAAGTAGATGTTTTCATGGAATGCTCTTATAACACCTGGCCACATACCGTGTTGACGTGAACGCCGGTCAGTACGACCTTGTAGGCCACGTCGTTGAGTTCGTCCGCGAGTTGCTGCAGACATGCTAGGAGCGCGTCAAGAGGGGACACACTGTAACACCTGGACACACTGTAACACCTGGAAATATGCCTGTAACACCTGGAGATACGCCTGTAACGCGTGACTCGCGCTCGGCACTAGTGCTACATCCATCTCTCTCTACCATGTAACACCGGAGACACGACTGTAACACCTGGACACACTGTAACACCAGACATGCTAGGAGGGAGTCAAGAGGGGGGCGACCCAGGGCCGCATTGTAACATTTGGAGACACTGTAATACCTGGAAATATGCCTGTAACACCTGGAAACACTGTAACACCTGGAAACACTGTAACACCTGGAGATACACCTGTAACGCTTAACTCGCGCTCGGCATTAGTGCTACATCCGTCTCTCTAACATGTAACACCTGGACACACTGTAACACCTGGGTGCTGAGCCAAGTTGCCAATCGCTAGCGCTTCATCGTCAATCGTAAGCGAAAGGCTAACTGTCTTTGTCGCACTAATATGAAAGACTGATAGAGAGGGAAAACTACGATACGCTACAGATGTAGTGAGAAATGACTTGCCTTCGGAAACGTTCGTCAACGTCATGCTGTTTCAGTCTATCTCACTGAGACTGACAGTAATAGCTGTCATGCTACTTCAGTCAGACTCGGTGACACTGGCTGAAACAGCGTGTGTTTACGAACGTTTCCGAAGGCAAGTAATTTCTCACTACACCTGTACTAAGCGCTAGCGATTGACAACTTGGCTAATCATCCTAGCCACATACCGTGTTGACGTGAAATACTGAGTAACCAGCTTCTCAGCCGGTGGTAGGATAATTTTACTACTACCCGCCTGGTTGGCTACCACCGTACATTCGGTGTAAACGCCCGTGAAATGACTTACCTTCGTGTTTGCCGTGTTTCGGGGTCAGCCGGTGTATTTACCAGCATCTAGCGGGCCAGCAAGGCGGTGGCAACTAACAGGTTACTGATTGTCTCCTGTTCGTTGCCGCGATTTGGGCTCTACTTTCACTTACGATCAGGTGGAGTGGAGCCACTTTGTTGTGCCAACATAAAAAAAAACACTGTAACACCTGAACATACCGTGTTGACGTGAACGCCGGTGAGTACGACCTTGTAGGCCACGTCGTTGAGTTCGTCCGCGAGTTGCTGCAGACATGCTAGGAGCGCGTCGTCGCCGTCGTCGTGAGAGTGTTCTAGCACGACGGACGACGGCGAGAGAGGAGCTTTGGCCCGCGTTGGTTGAGACCTGGTAAGAAACGCCTGGACACACTGTAACACCTGGACACACTGTAACACCTGGAAACATGCATGTAACATCTAGAGATACGCCTGTAACGCGTGTCTCGCGCTCGGCACTAGTGCTACATCGGTCTCTCTCTAACATGTAACACCTGGACACACTCTAACACCTGGACACACTGTGACACTTGGAAACATGCATGTAACATCTGGATATACGCCTGTAATATGTGACTCGCGCTCGCCACTAGTGCTACATCCGCCTCTCTCTAACATGTAACACCTGGACACACTGTGACACCTGGACACACTGTAACACCTGGAGATACGCATGTAACGCGCGACTTGCGCTCGGCACTAGTGCTACATCCGTCTGTCTCTAACATGTAACACCGGACACTGTAACACCTGGAAACATGCCTGTAACACCTGTAGACACGCCTATAACGCGTGACTCGCGCTCGGCACTAGTTCTACATCCGTTTCTCTCTAACATAAGTTGGGACCCTCTAAACGAAGCGTGAAGAAGCATCTAGCGGGCCAGCAAGGCGGTGTCAACTAACAGGTTACTGATTGTCTCCTGTTCGTTGCCGCCGCGATTTGGGCTCTACTTTCACTTACGATCAGGTGGAGTGGAGCCACTTTGTTGTGCCAACATAAAAAAAAAAAAAAAAAGTGTAGCTACCATAGCGAGTCGTAAGCGACAAAAAGTAGATGTTTTCATGGAATGCTCCTATAACACCTGAACATACCGTGTTGACGTGAACGCCGGTGAGTACGACCTTGTAGGCCACGTCGTTGAGTTCGTCCGCGAGTTGCTGCAGACATGCTAGGAGCGCGTCGTCGCCGTCGTCGTGAGAGTGTTCTAGAACGACGGACGACGGCGAGAGAGGAGCTTTGGCCCGCGTTGTAACACCTGGACTAGCGTTGAAAATTTCCGGATTAAATCCCGTTTCTTTCCAAACAGCTTGTTTTTTTCCGGATTTTATCGAAAAAATCAATGAAATTTTCCAATTTAATTTTCAACTCTAAACCAAGGATTATTAGGTCTAATTTTCACTTATACCAGGAGAACGCGATGTCACTGAGGAAAAGTCAATTGAAACAGATGGCAAGGAGTGACAGTGACAGTGACATTGAGATTATTTCTGTAAAAAACCCGAAAAAAACGGAAAAAAACGAAGTTTTCATACATTCCCGAAAAAAACATGTTGTTTTTTTCCGACATTTTCAACGCTAGTAATACCTGGACACACTGTGACACTAGGAAACATGCATGTAACATCTGGATATACGCCTGTAATGTGTGACTCGCGCTCGGCTTCCATGTTTTATTTGTTCGTAGCTGAACACATACCGTGTTGACGTGAACGCCGGTGAGTACGACCTTGTAGGCCACGTCGTTGAGTTCGTCCGCGAGTTGCTGCAGACATGCTAGGAGCGCGTCGTCGCCGTCGTCGTGAGAGTGTTCTAGCACGACGGACGACGGCGAGAGAGGAGCTTTGGTACGCATTGTAACACCTGGACTAGCGTTGAAAATTTCCGGATTAAATCCCGTTTCTTTCCAAACAGCTTGTTTTTTTCCGGATTTTATCGAAAAAATCAATGAAATTTTCCAATTTAATTTTCAACTCTAAACCAAGGATTATTAGGTCTAATTTTCACTTATACTAGGAGAACGCGATTTCACTGAGGAAAAGTCAATTGAAACAGATGGCGAGGAGTGACAGTGACATTGATTATTTCTGTAAAAAACACGAAAAAAACTGAAAAAAAAACGAAATTTTCATACATTCCCGAAAAAAACATGTTGTTTTTTCCGACATTTTCAACGCTAGTAATACCTGAACACACTGTGACACTTGGAAACATGCATGTAACATCTGGATATACGCCTGTAATGTGACTCGCGCTCGGCTTCCATGTTTTATTTGTTCGTAGCTGAACATACCGTGTTGACGTGAACGCCGGTGAGCACGACCTTGTAGGCCACGTCGTTGAGTTCGTCCGCGAGTTGCTGCAGACATGCTAGGAGCGCGTCGTCGCCGTCGTCGTGTGAGTGTTCTAGAACGACGGACGACGGCGAGAGAGGAGCTTTGGTACGCGTTGTAACACCTGGACTAGCGTTGAAAATTTCCGGATTAAATCCCGTTTCTTTCCAAACAGCTTGTTTTTTTCCGGATTTTATCGAAAAAATCAATGAAATTTTCCAATTTAATTTTCAACTCTAAACCAAGGATTATTAGGTCTAATTTTCACTTATACTAGGAGAACGCGATTTCACTGAGGAAAAATCAATTGAAACAGATGGCAAGGAGTGACAGTGACAGTGACATTGATTATTTCTGTAAAAAACACGAAAAAAACTGAAAAAAACGAAATTTTCATACATTCCCGAAAAAAACATGTTGTTTTTTTCCGACATTTTCAACGCTAGTAATACCTGAACACACTGTGACACTTGGAAACATGCATATAACATCTGGATATACGCCTGTAATGTGTGACTCGCGCTCGGCTTCCATGTTTTATTTGTTCGTAGCTCGACACATACCGTATTGACGATACGTGAATGTAGCATATATGATGCACAACCCTATTTACATATAGGGATAATTTGAAATTTGCACGTACGATCTAAGCTATTTTAACTTACCCGCACGTATCAGCTGTAAAAAGTGTCAATTTGATAAAATTTGGTATTGGCGGACTTTTGATACTGTTGCCAGGTTATGCTTGAAATTGTGTGCGAGAATTTGCACGTGAGAGGTGACACTATCGATTTTAGCTGCACATGGAACGTGTTAATATGGCGTGCGGCTTCCATGTTTTATTTGTTCGTAGCTGGGCACATACCGTGTTGACGTGAACGCCGGTGAGTACGACCTTGTAGGCCACGTCGTTGAGTTCGTCCGCGAGCTGCTGCAGACATGCTAGGAGCGCGTCGTCGCCGTCGTCGTGTGAGTGTTCTAGAACGACGGACGACGGCGAGAGAGGGGCCTTGGCCCGCGTTGTAACACCTGGAAACATGCCTGTAACACCTGGAGATACACCTGTAACGCGTGACTTGCGCTCGGCACTAGTTCTACATCCGCCTCTCTCTAACATGTAACACCTGGACACACTGTAACACCTGGGTGCTGAGCCAAGTTGCCAATCGCTAGCGCTTCATCGTCAATCGTAAGCGAAAGGCAGCTAACTGTCTTTGTCGCACTAATATGAAAGACTGATAGAGAGGGAAAACTACGATACGCTACAGATATAGTGAGAAATGACTTGCCTTCGGAAACGTTCGTCAACGTCATGCTGTTTCAGTCTATCTCACTGAGACTGACAGTAATAGCTGTCATGCTACTTCAGTCAGTCGGTGACACTGGCTGAAACAGCATGTGTTTACGAACGTTTCCGAAGGCAAGTAATTTCTCACTACACCTGTACTAAGCGCTAGCGATTGACAACTTGGCTAATCATCCTGGCCACATACCGTGTTGACGTGAAATACTGAGTATCCAGCTTCTCAGCCGGTGGTAGGGTAATTTTACTAGTACCCGCCTGGTTGGCTACCACCGTACATTCGGTGTAAACGCCCGTGAAATGACTTACCTTCGGGTTTGCCGTGTTTCGGGGTCAGCCGGTGTATTTACCAACATCTAGCGGGCCAGCAAGGTGGCAACTAACAGGTTACTGATTGTCTCCTGTTCGTTGCCGCGATTTGGGCTCTACTTTCACTTACGATCAGGTGGAGTGGAGCCACTTTGTTGTGCCAACATAAAAAAAAGACACTGTAACACCTGAACATACCGTGTTGACGTGAACGCCGGTGAGTACGACCTTGTAGGCCACGTCGTTGAGTTCGTCCGCGAGTTGCTGCAGACATGCTAGGAGCGCGTCGTCGCCGTCGTCGTGAGAGTGTTCTAGAACGACGGACGACGGCGAGAGAGGAGCTTTGGCCCGCGTTGGTTGAGACCTGGGTAAGAAACGGTATTACCTTCAATTTTTTTTATATTTCTTGTTTTATCCTCGTATGTTAATTTATTTTAACTACAGTCATAGGGATGGTGACTGTAGTTAAAATAAATTATCTAACATAAGGCACTGGTCTCACCGCGAGCTACTAAGCTATGAACTATCGGCTATAAACACGAACAAAAGATACGCACTCATGTGTAAATAAATGAGACACGGCGATACTCGCCCGGCGGTGATAGCTAATAGCTGGGCGAGTATCGCCGTGTCTCTTTTTAACCGACTTCAAAAAGGAGGAGGTTTACAATTCGTCGAAATCTTTTTTTATTTACACGGGAGTGCGTATCTTTTGTTCGTGTTTATAGCCGGTAGTTCATAGCTTAGTAGCTCGCGGTGAGACCAGTGCCTTATGCACGACATAATACACGAAGAAATTAATACAAAGATGTAGAAAGCAGTATTTTTTGTACAGAAATTCTATTTAATAAATTGAAAAGAGTAGGTAATTTGGCAGTCCTCAAACGTGACGTCACTTTTGAGTATTTCATATAAAATTCCATAGTGGTGATCGTTTTGACAGTTCGAAAAAAGATGCTGATTTGACTTGCCAGTCATCATGCCTATTGCGGCGCGGCAAGCGTTTTATCTGTTCATTGCGCGGTGGGCACGCGTGACACGCGCTGATTAGTTGGGAACACACGCAATGATTACGTAAAACGCTTGCCGCGTCACGATTCGCATGCATCATTGGCCGAGCGGTAAAGCCCACCATCAGAGATTGTACAAATGGGCAACGTGACTACAACGTTGATTAAATGATTAACATGAAAAAATCACGAAAAATCACACTAGGGGGAGGGAGTATCAGAGGGCCTAGTGTAGGTAATAACTTATAAAAAACGTCTCGTAATTTCATACAAATGACGATGAAAACGTAAACGCGATCGAGACTTTTCGCGAGTTTTTTATAAGTTATTACCTACACTAGGCCCTCAGACATCGGAATTCTGGTAGAATTTTTGAGCTGTCATAGGGACTTCTCGTTTATCGACTACCGATTATACATATGTATATCGATAAATGCAGATAACAATGTAAAATAATTATGATTACAAATAAAAGTAAACATCAGGCGGTCATATAATGAGCGATCTCTTTTAGATTACCAGAATTCCAATGTCTGCTCATCACGTATATTTTCTACAATGAACAAACTAAGTAGAATATGGAGTGAGATGGAAAAACTATCGAGTTTAAATACGTTCTCCCGATTGAGAGAATTCATTACGGAATTAAATGATTGAAATGTATAGTACACTATAAAAATTATTTTAGGTAGAATAAAAAAAATCATGTGAGTTTGCTTAGGGGGGGGGGGGGGGGGGGGGGGAGGGGGGTCACCTGAACCTTGCATGATTTATACACGGTGCTCGTGAGCATTGCGAAAGATTTTAACTGTGCATTCTAGACATCAAAATAAACAAAAAATATGATGAGACCTAATGTCAAATTCCACAAAAAAAAATTTCTTTTCTTTTTTTTTGTCTTTTTGAAAACTTTTTAACGTTTCTAATACTTTTTATCACAGCAAAAATTTGTTAAAATAAATTTTTAAAATATTTTTTTAGGGACCGGTGTTTTCTTCAAGTCTATTTTTATTTTTTTGATTTTCAGGCGAAACATGTGGTAATTATTTATTAGAACACACTGTGGTAGCATTGTAATCAAAAAGAAGTTTTATGACGAGTTACGTCGAAAAACTTCTTTCGAAAAAAGGTTCATTATCTCTGGAACCAAGCCGAATCC
>JALPQI010021665.1:0-20578 GCA_025490895.1 Thaumatotibia leucotreta
TCAGCAATATTTTGAACGCTACTTTGATGAGAAATAATCAAGCTTTTTTGTTAGATATTCAAAAGGCAATACATATGGCAATTGACTCAATCGTGCCTAAGCTTGAACATAATGTATCTAGGATTATAGACACATTATTAACGAGTAAAGAAATCTTTAAAAATGATTCAACTATTAATAATTCATTGACAAAATTTATTAATAATGTAAAACAACAACTAAAAGCCCGAATGCGTGCCTTAGAAAACCAACTCAAGTTACAAGAAAAACCAAAAGATAAAATTGAAATTGATATGGTAGAAAACGAAGATATTGACCTGGAATATGGATTCGGAATATCCAAAGGTAACAAACGAGAAACATTAAATATGAAAAAAATACTGAAACATCAAGAAACCTTAGTAAATCAACTTAAAGCGACTAATTCAAAAATAGAACAATTAGAGGATCAAAATCAAGAGCTACAGATTCAACTGAGCGAACTTCAAAAGCAACATCAGCAATATCAGGGGCATCTTGAAGGAAGTATTCCTGAAACGTACCACTACAGCGACGTAGATGGTGACGAATCTTCACCGGATTTAGAATTATTACAGACCGAAGGACGGGAATATATAAAATACAAGGCCCTTCTTTTTATTTAAATCAAATCGGTCACGCTGTAAAAAAATTTTTATTCCATCTTCACAACAATACCTTTTTTATAAGAATAGTATATTTGGGAAATATACAAGGTGGCCAAACAACAACAGCATTCTCGTTGTTTGTGAACTTTTGGGACTTGGGAAAATAGACCACCTAGGGGCTTTGAAATTGTACGTAAAATAAATAGTACTAGGTTCTACTGTAAGTACAAGAAGTAACTTGAACTAATTTCGAAAAAAGAAATCAAGGGTGCTTAACGTCTCAAAGCGTATTAGGAATTTATTAATATAGGCAACGGGAATGCAAAATTATCCTTCGGTTTTTCACGGAAACGCCCAAATATTGCTGTCACAATTAACTTCAGTATCCATTACACTGAAGTTAATTGAGACAGAAAGATAAATTCTGCCGTTTCCGTGAAAATACGAAGGAAAACGATTTTGCATTACATCTGATCTGAGGTCCCACGATGGACGATGGTGGGACGTTAGTTGCACCGTCATTATTCATTAAGCATGCGAAAAGCTGGATACGGTGTCATATTATACACGACCATCGTTTCTATAGACCAAATGACTGAAATGAGTACCTACCAAAGTTTTAAGGTTCTTTAGGTATTGGTTGATGGTGTATAATGAAAGAAGTAATTGCTTCCTGATTCTGGTTCGAATGATTTTATTTACAAAATTACTTATTAATTAATATTACACAATTTGATGTACCAACTTGTGGCGATACGCGTAATTGACATCGCGAGATTGCAACGCGAATCAGAGGCGCGCGCGCTATCGCGCGTACCTATAAATACAAAATCCGCGATCGCGGTCGGCCATTTCTGACCACCAGCCCGTCTTGGCAACACTGGACATGACACCGACTCGGACGGTGCCGCCCTCACCTCGCCGACGACAGGATTGGGATCGTTTTGCGACCTACATGAGCGAACACACTCCGTCCTTCCCCGTGACCACAGCGGAGGAAGTTGACCGACTCGCTGAGGAGTTCGCTTCATGTACAACCGCCGCCCTGACCGACTCCTCCGCCGAGCCCGGCACTAGTCAGGCGCGACGCAAGCAGAGCATCCCCGCATCAATCCTGTCCCTCATCGAGAGGAAGAGGAAACTGCGTCGCCTATTCCAGCGCACACGATGTCCCACCATGAAGTCCCAGCTGAACTCACTCGCCGAGAAGATCTCGAAAAGCCTCGCGGCTTACTCTGAGGACTCTTGGCTTGAGTACGTCGAGTCGGCTGGTGAGGAATGGAGCGACATCCATCGTCTGTGCCGCAGGATATCCGGGAAACCAGCTCCTATCCGCCCTCTTCTCGCCAGTGACGGTACCCCACGTTACCGAGCAGAAGATCGAGCGGAGATTTTCGCCGACCACCTGGAGACGCAGTTCAGGCCGAACCCGTCCGACGACCCCGAGCACGAAGCAGCTGTAGAGCAGCACCTGGCGAACTACTTCGCCACGCCCATAGCTCCAGACGAAGATCCCATCATCCTCACGCCGGGCCAAGTCCAGAGGATGATCAGACGCACCCCGCTGAAGAAGGCGCCTGGCCCCGACCGCATACCGAACGAGGCGCTGCGCCACCTACCCCCGCGAGCCATCGCGACGCTGGCGCGACTCTTCACCGGAGTCCTGCGGACCGGCCACTTCCCGCGCCCCTGGAAGCGGGGTCGAGTCATTATGATCCCCAAGCCCGGGAAGAATATTCTTCGTCCCGAGAGCTATCGACCCATCACGCTGCTGCCTACCATCTCGAAAGTCTTCGAGAAGCTGCTTCTGCCTCACCTGACGCCCCACATTCAGCCACGCGACGAACAATTCGGCTTCCGTCCGGAACACTCGACGACGCTCCAGCTTGCCCGCGTGCTGCACCACGCTGCGGCAGCCTTCAACAAGCGGGAGCACACGGTCGCTGTTCTCCTGGGTCCCGTTTTATAAAGCTACAAGTTACAATTTTACAGGCGTTTACTGGCAACACTTGCCCCGTTTTTTACAAATTGCGTTTTATAAAAGTACTATGTTACAATTTTACAAGTTACAGGTACAAGTGCCTGTAGCTTAGCCATAGACAAAAATACAGGAGTTTAATAGTTTTAAACTCGTAATCGAACAAGTGTTTTATAAAAATATTGTAAATAACAAGTGTAGGTGTGGTAGACTTGTAACAAAAACTGACGTACGTCTTGAGTCCTGTAACCGCAACTACAAGTGCAATTTTCCCAGTTATTTCGTGTGCTACAGACGTTTGCTCGTAATACTGTTGAAATTATTCGCTTTCTGAAAGATTCTTCATAGTTTTGGCCAACTACCACGAACTCCGAAAACCGCAAACGACGATTTGTCTTTGTCACTTCTAACAAGGCAATATTAGAGTGAAAACGAAAAATAATCGAAATTTGCGGATTTCCGAGTTTGCGGTAGGGCCGCTGACTATGACTACACTTTTTTACTTATGTCTGGAGCAGAAGGTCTAAAGTTATATATATACCTATATATTATTATATTTATTCCCTTGACTGCGGCCCTACCGCGAAAAACGAAATTCATAAAATTCGAGGATTTGTCTCTCTCACTCTAATGACGCCTTCGTTTGAGTGACAGAGAAAAATCTTCGAAATTTACGAATTTCGATTTTCGCGGTAGGGCCGCTTGTACCCCGATAGTGTTGACCGAGACTGTCGCCCTACCGCGAACCACGAACGAAGTGTTGCCTCCCTCTCGCACTTGTGAATTCGTACTTAAGTTTGACAGAGAGGGAACACTTCGTTCGTGGTTCGCGGTAGGGCCTCTGTTTCAGCTCCTAATAAATTTGGACTTTCGGAGTCGGACACCGTACGACTTCAAAGAGCAAATGAACTCCACACAAATTTAGAACATCTCTCTCATCGTTTTGTTCTGCGGCACTACTGCAATTTTCGCAAATTTCGAGGATTTGTCTCTGTCACTTTAATGAGGCCTTCGTTGGAGTTACGGCGAAAAAACTTCGAAATTTACGAATTTTGAATTTCGCGGTAGAAGGGCTGATTTTCCATCAAAATAAACATACATAATCTGTGGATACGATTATTTACATAGACATATAAAATTGATAGACCGAGTCTATTTTATCTGTGGGTGACGCCGGCAATGCCTGTCAACGATCTTTGTTTGTGTATACTAGTGCACCTAAACCGCAAATAGTAAAAGTGATTAAAATAAAGCTTTTCATGTATATTTCTGTTCGATAAGTGCACGGAATGTGATAAAAGTGATGACTTGTGTGGTTCCAGGGTGTAAAAACCGCCAGGGTTACCTGAATGAACAAAATAAAGACATTACGTTTCACCGGCAATTTAGTTTTGACTTGAATTTTAAGATTTCGAACCTTATTAAGGTAAAAGTAACTGAAAATCTTATTCAATATTTGTTGTCGGATACATATGTGTAGTTTTGTGATTAAACCATTTGTATTTACATTCGTAATGTAATTATAAATAGTGGGATTCAAACATTTGTATCGCATAGTGTGGTACTTAAGAGACCGATCGTGATATCGATAAATGTATTGATAGTCAACTCAAAAATGAATCGATGTTTTTAATGTCCAACAGGTTTCCACTGGACACTGAACAAAGGCTATTATGGGTCAAAAATATCAAAAAGGCAGACGACTGGTACCCTAAAGAGTATTCAAAAATATGCTCCGCACAATTTTAAGCTGTTGTTTCAGGCAAGGGTACGCGAATAAGTGATTACATTCTGACGTACTACCCACCATATTTGGTAATCATCCAATGTCATGTCAACCAGCAAGTAAATTAAATTTAGTTTAATAATGACCCTCATGTGATACTTGTGTAGACTGATTAATTTAATTATAAAGAAGCCATCATACCAAAATTGTTAGGTATGCTTTAAGGAATGATAAGTCCATAAAACATGTTATAATGAGAGTTTTCTGAAATCACCAGGGCAGGAGCAGGTCCAGAAACTTGTCTAAATTCTATGTTTATAGTTTCTGGTTTAAATATTTTGTATGAGTTAAAAAAAATACATAAAAAAATTTAAACTTTATTTAAAAAAAAAAAAAAAACATTTACTTAGTCTTTCTTTGGGGCTAGATAATTGTGTTTCTTAGCGGGACCTTACGGCTAAGTGGCGCCAACTAGTGGCATACGTTTTAGGAAACCCTCATTATGACATTTTAATTAAAGAAAATATTTCGTTAACTTTGTGATTTTATTTTTATCCTAAAATGTAGATTTTGAAATCACGATCGAAGAAGATCGTGATTTTGAGTAGGAAATAAGGTTTATTCCTACTGTATTCGCTACCTAATTTGGTTAAAATATTATTATTGACGATAAAAGTATACGATTGAAGACTGGACATCACTAATAGTAATGACATTTTATCTAGTCAGGTTGGTAGCATTGTTCAAGAAAATGGAGTCGTTGATGGAGTTCACGACCAAGTAGAGCTACTTTATTTGTCTCTTTTTCCTTATGGAATACGTCTTGAGATGGGGTGAAGGATGACAATAGTTTGTTCATGTATGTCTTAATACACGGAATCTTCCCTATATTTTATCTGTGATTATTTATGTCAGTTTTTATTTTTAATTAGTGATGTCCGTCACGCCTGTAGATGTTACTTGTAATCGAGATTTACCATGGTTCATTACAATTGTAAATTTTTGTGTGTATTTATAAAACACCTGTAATAGTTCATAGTGCATTACAGGTTCCTGTAGCCTGTACACTTGTAACCTGTATCTTGTAACTTTATAAAACGGGACCCTGGACATGGAGAAGGCGTTCGATCGCGTATGGCACTCCGGCCTCCTCTACAAGCTGTCCACATCTACTACTCCGCGTCGAGTAGTCAAGATTGTGGCCACCTTCCTGGAACACCGTCGCTTCCACGTGGCCGTGGAGAACACCGTGTCCACCGACCGCGCCATCCTCGCCGGAGTGCCCCAGGGGAGCTGCCTCTCGCCCGTGTGCTATGGGCGTTACACCGATGACATCCCGGCCAGCGAGGGCGTAATGCTCGCGCTATACGCCGATGACGCTGCCTACATCACGACGTCCATCCGGTTGTCACACGCAGCGCACAAGGCCCAGTGCGCCCTAGAGGCCCTCCCCTCGTGGCTGAAGAAGTGGAGGCTGTCAGTCAACGTCCAGAAGACCCAGGCGATCGCTATATCCCGCAAGGTGCTGATGCCGCCGCGTCTCACACTCCTGGGGCAGGCCGTCGAGTGGTCCCCGATGGTGAAATACCTGGGGGTGACCATAGACCGCCGCCTCACCATGGCCCCTCACGTCAGGAACGTGATCGCCCAGACGCGTGCCGCTCGCACCCTACTCGCCCCGGTTCTGAGGTCCCGGCTATCGCTCCGCGTAAAGCTAGGCGTGTACAAGACTTACGTCCGGTCACGCCTAACTTATGCAGCCCCCGCGTGGTACGCGCTGGTGGGAGAGTGCAACAGGAAGCGACTGGACGCCCAGCAGTCGCTCGCTCTACGCACCATCGTCGACGCCCCTCGCTACGTGAGGAACGACGTGATAGCCCGGGACCTGAGAGCGGAACCGCTCCGGGACTTCATAGCTCGCCTGGCGGGGCGGATGTTCGCGCGCGCGGACCAGTCGCGCTGGAGCCACCTCCGCGGCATAGCGCCGTACCACGCGCGCCCGCCCGACCACAGAGGGCTGCCGCGCGAGCTCGCGCCCGCAGCCCCCGCCCCACCGGACTGACCACTCGGACTCGACACCACCCTGACACCGGTTGACGATCGCCGGCCGGGCCTCCCCCAACGGGGTTCCACCCCGCCGGCTCGATCTCGCCGGTGTGAGAAGAACACCGGACATGACCATCGGAGCCTCAACCGAGGCCCCCACCCCAATGACCCAGCCATATTAATGGCTGGCGGCAGACACCGCTGCAGGGGGCTAACGCCCCGAGCAGCATCCCCAATCCCCCGAGGGGGAATTGAGAAGACGTCCACTGCTGCGGTCGGCCATTTCGCCGCCGATCGCCGAGATAGCAACATGTCGCCGCGCCCGCTGCTCCGCGTGTGTTTCATCGTGCTCGTCGTGAACTTGTCTCCGTCCGCTGCGCTGTGTGCTGCACGTCGAAGTTCCTGCTACTTCATTGTCCTTTTCAGTGCAACGCAAACTGCTCTTCTTAGAGCAACTTCTTGTTTCTGTGACCAATCAATCAATCCTTGTTTCTTGCTGGACGATCTGATCAATCGGTAATCTGGTTGTTGGTAATTAAGGTATTGTGGTATTTGTGGTGAGGTAAAGGTTTCCTGCTGGTAACACGGTGAGTAGTAGGTAAGTACCTACAGTTCTATTCCTTAACCTAGAACGTAGTGATTAAATTCTTTTTGGTGTTCTATCTTCTGTCTAACTTGAGAATTAACTGTCGTTGTCACAGTTGCTTGAAATTTGATTGACTACCTATTTTATTTCTGTTTTTTTTATGAATAATTATTTTTTTAGCCCAAAACTATACGCAAAAGATATTATTTTATATCCAAAATTGTTCAAAAGAAGACCATGTGGGATTAGATGAATTTGGATGTTTCTTTGGATGTCCTTCATACAACTTTGGAATTTGGATATCTGAAAAAATATATATTTTCTGCATAAAACCCTATTGCAGCTAGTGCATCATTTGTTGTAAGTGGACAATCCCAAGCCAAGCCACATATTACATTTGTTACTAGCTCCTACCAAAACAAACACAAACATGAAATTCATGTGTAAGTTTCTAATACTTCTGATTGGAGTGGCGTTTCTCGTAATGATCGTGCATTGGTGTTTCCATGATCCGACTATAATAAAGAGAAGCTTTAAAACTATCGTTGAAAAGAGCTATCAATTTATGGAGAAGTCGGATACCCGTAAGTCAGTTGCCGACCGACGAAGAACAACAGCCGTTGCTGATATTCCTGAGCATATTATACCCGATTCCGATGCGAACCCACCTATGTCGATCGACGACTTTGGGAGATTGCTGGATGTTCACCTGATTAAGAAAAAAAAAGTGTTATCGGAGATGAACTAATGAGGAAAGAAAACTGTTATACTGTTCGGTGTATATTGAGACCTTATAATATTTTGTTTATCTTTCTCTAGGTATGGAATAAGTACCACAAGAAGGCTATATGCAGCTGGTACAGTCCACATCGGATACTTTATTGCAGTGAAAGTAGGCAAATATTTCGGTACAGCCAGCGTCAAATACTTAGTCGCAGCCATAGTTTGCTCCACCGTAGATTTAGTATGGTGTAGCGAACTATTTGGCCGCTTTGACTAATACAATTTATTTGACGGTGGCTGTAGGTACTCGTCTTTCCCATTACTCGTTCTCCTCGAATGTGACCAAATCGGTTTCATTCGGGGTTTTTCTTGCGATATATTGTAATGTCTGTAACTGTGTACTATCGAATTGAATTTTAAACATTTTTAGTTTCATAAAATGTAACTGTAATGTACATTTTTTAATTTATTTATATTTATTAAAATGTATTATTGTGAAAGAGTTTAATAAAAAATGGTGAAAATTATTTTAAATTTATTAATTATTCATTTGCATAGGTAACAATAGTACAATATCGCTGGGTCGCCTTTTATAAAGTTACAATTTACAGTTTTGCTGTTTGCCTCTCTTTCTAGCAAATACATGTGCGTGCGTTAGAGAGGCAAACAGCGAAATTGTAAAATGTAACTTTATAAAACGCGACCCAGGTTGTGTGACTCAATCTCGCTTATAATGCGTTAATAATGGGACGTATTTATGCAGAAAGGAACCAATCCTCACAAATTTGTCAGCGTGAAAATTTACTTTTTTGTTTTGAGTTTAGGTGTTAATTAGAACGAAAAAATCGTGTGGGTTGGTTCTTTTTTGCATAAATTCGTCCTGGCTTACGAGGTTGTGTCATAAACATGTAGTCTTATGAGTTATGTTATAACGTCAAACAGGAAGTATGGCTTAATGCTTTCGCCGGTTCACAAGGACTAAAATAAAAAAAATAAACGTCAAACGTCAATTGTCATTTCATTTGTCAAAAGCATGCGTCCACATCGTTTCTCCGAAACGCATTTTTTTCTAAATAAAACCGAATTTTAATAGTTTCAGGACTCTGATAATCATTTGTTTCCTTCAGTTTTAATTAGCACTGTATTTCCAGTCAGCGTCAGCAGTAAATCGTCACAATGGCGCGAGGGAAAGACAAAAAGAAGTAAGTGTTAACACGTGTTGTTTATAAAAGGGCTTTAATTTCTGGCTGACACTTATTTATAAATCTGTGACTATTTGCACAGAATAATTGTATACTAAACTCTTACTAACTGCGTCAAAATGCTTCGCTCAGTTGCCTTTAAATGAAAATGTATTGTATGCAAATAACATATTTCAATATTATTTTGTACGTCATGGGATAGGCTGTTGATTTATTTAACCGGCTCTTTGTATCCCATCAATAATCGTATAATTTCCGATCTTTCCAGACGTAAACAGGAAAAGAAACAGGAAGGTGATGATGTGCCAAAAAAGGTTCCGCATACTTTGGAGTCCCTTCGTGAGAAGGATGAGACGATGCTGGTTCACGCCGAGGCTGAGGAGGCGGAAGAGGTAACTTACAAGCTATATTCTGTCCTTATGATATTAAATAAAATAAAATAAGCCTTTATTAAACTTATCTACTAAAACATTATATTCACTAATCTTAATTAGTAATCTGATTGCCGTTTGGCAAAGGCCTCCCCTAGGGTTTCCCAAAGTTTCCTGTCCATGGTCTTTTCTTTTTTCTCTTCTTTTGCCATCTTGAGGGTACCACACAGTGACATCTTTTGCCCATTTGTTTTTCTTATGATATTAATAATATGATAATTGGCAGTAGCTATTTACTGCCAATTATCATAGCTACAGCTGGCAAGGAATGGACTGTGAAGGCCCAGAATAGGGAAATATGGATCAAACTGGAGGGGGCCTATACCCAAAGAGGGGTTCCTTCCTAAGAAACTAATAAAAATAACAAATATTAAAAACTCAATATAGGAGGAAACAAAACAGGCTTATATAATAATAATAATATAATTGGCAGTAGCATCTTCCAGAGCCCGATTAAACGGCCCGTAGCACATTTTATAGGAAACCCCTGGTTTATTATAATTACAAGTATTTTTAAAAACCATTGAAAGAAAATAGGCTTTTTCTAGTAGCATGTTTAGACATCCTCGAGGATGTTGTATTAATTTCTGCTTGTTTTGGCAGATATTTATCCTATTTTGTTTACTGCCAGTACTCAAATTTTAGGAATGGCCCCTGTGTATTTCAATTATAAAAATATAAGGTATGCTACTTCTGCTGTTAGGTTATATCTGCCACTGTCTTCATAGTGGACACACCAGGGATTGGAAACGGTTTTTTAGAAAAACCTTGTAATAGCTCAATATTTTGAAATGTTTTACACTCTTTATGTTGTAATGAAGGCTTAGGCCCCCACCACGGAAATTCCAGAGAAACACATTTTCAGTCTTCCAATTTGTTTTTATATTTTTACAATATTTTCTGTTCATCGTAAAAGTTATAATCTGTTTACATCTTTTCTGTCACGTGATTGAATCTCTAAACTTTTAAAAACCGCCACCAGTGGCGCTGGCCGTCACTAAACATGAAATCAAGCAAACTGCTCAAATATTAAAATAAGTTACAAATTATCTAATTTAACTAACAAATCAAATTATTAAATGTTTTATAAAATAAACAACAGCTTCTTATAATTATTTCTATCGTATTATTTTAAACATAAAGTAAAAGTAGGTTGCAATTGCAACCTATTCAAGATTCCGCCCGCGAATAACATGAACATTCGTACAAATACTATTTAAACAAAATGTGACTTTTATATTAGTAAATGGTGAGAAAACCAACGGAAAATTATAATGATAATTAATTAAATCAATCTTGTTGGCGACGTGCTGTAATACTCGGCCATCCTGCATCATCGACCGCTCCGCGGCGATCCAACTTCGCGCATCAACGTGTTCTCGTCCTCCTTCCATAATCGCTATCTCCATTGCTGAACGTCGGCGTCGTGTCAGTCTTGAAATTTCTCGAATCTGTTTCGATTGCATCTTGTAGTCGGTATTTTTGTTTGCTCTCGGTTGCCCATGATATTTACAGCAGACATCTCCAGCGTTAGATTTCTTGGCACCAGTCACCATTATCCTGAAATCAAATAATACCAACACAGTAACTTGTTTTAAATAAAATATCACAACTATCCATATTGCCTAATGAAATTATCTTTATATCAAATATCATTATTAGTACTACATCTTTAAATACGAAAAATATTTATGTACACAGCGTGTAATTGTAAGTCGTATATTAGATCAATAGTTTCCCACGTCTCAGTGACAATACGTCCGGCAATTTTTTACACTACACTGCTCGCTTTACGAAATTATATGTTAATAGGTACTGATCCGATCATATATTTCACACATATCTAAAATATATTTCGTCATTTACTATGTTTAATATCACACAGACTAATACGTTTAAAAATGATAAGCTTTCACACAGTTAATGTAAATGCCACGATTTGTGCAGATTATACAGTTTGATAAATTGCATAAATCATAGTGATTTCTTAACATTATTACAGAGCTTGTGTCCTAGATTATTTGTTTATGCTGGCCTGCTCTATTTTACACAGGTCTAAGATATGTTTCATATAGCTATTTATGATGTGTAGTATTTCACAAACTACATATATTAAGGTATAAATCGAATGATTCACACGGTTTGTTGATGCGTATTACAGTTTTCTATTGGGCATCACATAGGGGCATCCCACTGTGTATCACACAGTTTCTCAGTGGATTGCACACAGCATCCCCATCAATCTCTCGTTGAGTATCACAACTTCTCGATGGGTATCACACAGCTTATCGATGAATACAACACAGGTTTCTCATCGATATCACACAGTTTCTCGACGAGTATCACACAGATTCTCGATGGGCATCACACAGTTGCCTCATCGATGGGCATCACACAGTTGCCTCATCGATGTCACACAGTTTCTCGTTGAGTATCACACAGTTTCTCGTTGAGTAGCACACAGCTTATCGATATCACACAGTTTCTCGATGAGTATCACACAGATTCTCGATGGGCATCACACAGATTCTCGATGAGCATCACACAGTTGCCTCATCGATGGGCATCACACAGTTGCCTCATCGATGTCACACAGTTTCTCGTTGAGTATCACACAGTTTCTCGTTGAGTAGCACACAGCTTGTCGATAAGTAGCACACAGCTTTCTCATCGATATCACACAGTTTCTCGATGAGTATCACACAGATTCTCGATGGGCATCACACAGTTGCCTCATCGATGTCACACAGTTTCACGTTGAGTAGCACACAGCTTATCGATGAGTAGCACACAGCTTTCTCATCGATATCACACAGTTTATCGACGAGCATAACGCAGTTTCTCAATACGTTTTGCATACCACATGGCTAATAATTATGTTCTTACGTAGATATGCTTTACACAGCCCTTAGTAGATATTACATAATATTTTGTAGATAGCGACATATACCTGTCGCACCATTTCTTAAAAAAAAAACCCCAATGTTTCGCATAGCCTGTAATAGATATAATTTATTGACGTTACGCGACTGACTTCACGTAGATTTTATTGTATCGATTTTGATACGAAACTATCACATTTATATTATATGTAGTTATATTAACTTCTCTTATAGCACAGGTCCACGTGCCTTTAGGTACCTACATAACATAATATATCGTCGCATAGTACCTACACACAAGCCTTTTTATTTATATCTGTTTATTTACATATCAGACTACCTGTTTTTATCTCACAAGGATTCTACTGAAATAAAACTATCTGGATAGCGTATAAGCAGTTATATTTTCAATCTTCCACCTCAACTGACGTCCCGATACTTCAACGCCATTCAACCTTTTTTTTTACTTTTTCTACAACCAGTCATATTTTATCGAAGAGGTTATAATGGCGGCCAAGTATCGATGTATTAATATTAGTTTTAACAATTAAAAACTTTATTGTAATATTTAAATAACTTAAAAAAATACTTAAATAAACAAAAATCACAACACTCGGTCATCCGACTGCGTGTTATCTCCGGTGCACGCATAATCACAACACTCACGAGGTCAATTAATAATAAATATTAACAGTTACATATTCAGAAGAGGGTTTAAACATATTTATCATTCAAATACCAAAAACAACATCCGTATCAAATTATTACTTATGACAGGGTTGGGCAGAAATTATCTTTTTACAAATAACCGGGTCGATAACTAAATCATCTTTTATTTGAATAACAAAATATTCCTTCATTTGTTATTTTGAATTTATCTGAATGAATTAATGTTTATCTTAATTAACTATTTGACGTTTGAAATAAAAGATGAATTATCACTAGATGAACAATGTCAGTGTGACAGTTTGACCCGACGTTTTACTTAGCTTACATCAAGAATAAACGAGGCCCGTTATCTTCATCTAGACAATATATCTAAATAATGCCCAGTTCTGACTCAAAATTAACAAAAGTACATTAATAACGAATCTACTCGGATTTAGAATCGTTATCGGATTCCGACGATTCGGAACCAGACGACCTGTTGACTTCCAGCGCATGTAGACTTATCCAGGGACGCATTCTGTCTGCTGCTACAACGCTATCGTACCTCTTTGTGTTGAAACCTGGTACATTCGCTACTCTATAGCGATCGTTACCTAAAGAACTAGTTACTTTATATGGGCCGATGAACTTAGGCAAGAGTTTCTTACTCTTTCCGTTATTGCAGAAGCTGGTTTTTGTCAGCTTAACCAGATCACCGACTGAGTACACAACCGCTGGAACCCTCTTCGCGTCATATAGTTCTTTTTGGCGCTCTTGATTAAGCTTAATATTGCTGGAAGCCTCCTGCCTAAGTTCATCGAGCCGATCTCCAGCGTCAGTAGACGCGGACGTAGATCCGCCAGCGTCGATAGGAGCGTTAGGCAACGATACCGGGGTGGTTTCTTGCCCTTCACTTCCTACTTCTTTATCAGAATGACTTGTCGTGCCATCGAGACTAAATGTGCCATCTTCATCTGTGGCCAGCTTGTTGTCAATTGAGCTGTTTGATTTAATCCCGAATAGTAACTGTGACGGACTCTTTTTTGTGGTGGCATGGACGGTATTGTTGATACCCCACTGTACTTGGCCCAATCGCTTGTCCCAGTCACGTTCGTCGCTTTCGAAATTCTGTGTTGAAAGAGCGACAAGAATAGTTTGGTTATATCTCTCAGCTTGCCCGTTCGCTCTGGGACAAGCGACTGCGTTAAGTATGTGTTTGATCCCTTTACCAACACAAAACTCCTTAAATTGCCCGGAAGTAAAGGCGGTTCCACGATCCGTTATGATTCTGCGCGGTATCATAAAGTCACAAAACAACCCGTCTAATATTTTTACTACGCTTCTTGTTTTTGTGTCTTTGACCGGCCTAGCAAATACGTATTTGGTAAAACCATCCACAATAGTCAAAATGTAGCTATTGCCGACCTTGCTCCTAACGAATGGCCCTAAATGGTCTAGGTGTAAGGTGTTGAATGGTTCCGCCACCTTCTCTATTGGATGTAGTAAACCCGTACTGGTTCGAGCCGCAGTATCTTTATTATACGCGCAATCAATACACGCTGCTACGTATTTTTTTACAAAGCGTCTTAATTTCGGAAACCAGTAACGACTTTGAATGCGTTCCAAAGTTTTAGCAAATCCAAAGTGTCCCACGTCGTCGTGGTTAGCCTTGCAAATTTGCCATCTGGCATCTTTAGGAACCACGAGACGCAAGCCATTATCACCTTTCCTGTGTAAAGCGTGGTTTTTCACAACAAAATTGGCCTTAATATCTGATACCTCTTTGTCTATACCCGGTTTTAATATCTTAAAGATTCTTTCGAGTCTTGAATCAGCCATTTGTAAAGTTAAGATCCAATTGTCAGTGTTTATGTGCAAAACCTTGGCAGGTGGCATAGTTCTACTATCTGCCACAGGATTGCGACTCAGAGCGTCCACGTGACTCATACGGCATCCCGGCCGATATTCGATATTAAAACTATATTCGCTTATGGTCAACCACCAGCGCGCAATTCTGGGGATCAAATCACGCTTTGTGAGGGTGGTTCTAAGGGCATTGCAATCCGTATACACCGTGAAATTCAATCCCAGAAGGTACGAACGAAACTTTTTCAACGAACAGACTACCGCCAACGTTTCCAGCTCATATGAGTGAAAGTAACGTTCTTCTGGCGACGTCTGTCGGCTGAAATACGCAACAGGCTTCAACACTCTGGGATTCGTCTGCCACTGCATAAGAATTCCACCTAAGCCTAGGGAGCTGGCGTCGGTGTGTACCTCGGTCTCTAACTCTGGGTTGTACAATGCCAGCAAAGGACGTTGAATTAAGCATTCTTTTAACGTCTCAAAAGATTTTGTTTCTTTATCACTCCACTGCCATTGTATATCCTTTTTAAGCAAGGTAGTTAGAGGCCTTGCAATCTCCCCGAAACCTTTTACAAAACGACGAAAATAGCTCGCTAGTCCAAGAAACTGTCGAATTTCATGAACATTGCGGGGTACGGGAAAATCTCGTACTGCCTCTACTTTTTTCTGATTTGGCTTTATACCATCTTCGGAAATTTCGTACCCCAAGTACTCAATACTTGTATCAAAGAAACTGCATTTGGACAACTTAAGAGTTAAGCCTGCTTCCTGAATAAGCTTAAGTACGTCCTCCAAACGCTCAAAGCCTTCGTCTATCGATACTGATGGAATGAGAAGATCGTCCATATAGGCTAGAGCACTTTTAAACCTGCGTGTTCCCAACAACCCGTTCATCATTTTTTGAAATACGGCTGGCGCGTTTGCCAACCCGAAAGGCATCCGCTTGAATTCATAGTGCCCGTCCGGGGTGACGAACGCTGTCAAATACCGACTATTTTGTCCCATCGGTATTTGATAATAGCCGGAGGCTAGGTCTAGCGCACTAAAATACTTATAGCCACTTAAATTGGACAGCTGATCGTCTATCAAAGGTAAGGGATATTTATCTTTGACGGTTTTATTGTTGAGGGCTCTGTAGTCTACACAGAGTCGAGACTCTCCATTCTTTTTTTGAACCAATAATATTGGGCTTGCATAATTTGAGTTTGACTCTTGTGCAATATCATTAGACACTAACTCATCGACAATATCTCTTACCTTTTGACGCTCATGGTGTGACAATCGATAAGGCCGGTATACAACAGGTGTCTTATCATGTAAGTCTATATCCATCACCGCGTCTTTAGAACACCCTAGCTCGCTTAGATTGCTTGCAAAACAAGTCCTATATTTTTGCAAAAGCTCATGAAGTCTTCCAATGGTACTTTCGTCTATATTTTCTCCTACTCTAATATCGGATCGTAAGATTGGCTTCGCTTCCCTTTTGGTCGGCTCTGTCTGCACTAACAATGCCTTGACTTCCGTTATTGGGTTCACTCTAGCTATCAATGTACCGGCTTTGAATTTAATGGGTGTTTTGGTCAACGATGTTACAAACACTAATCCTTTACTTTCATTTACTTCGTAACAACCCTGATGGAGGTGATATTCTTGATTGGGGCTCATTCTGGTACCACCATCGGAGTAAACGTTACCAGAATAAGCCTCATTCATGTATACCTCTACTAAACCTCCCTTAACCACGGTAACGTCTTTAGATACATAAAGACCAAAAGCCCGATTATACCCTTGAAAAGCATCAGATGGGGTGTGATAGAAAAACAATCTATCCTTGTCCTTCAATGCCGTGACAGATGGCATTTCTGTAAAATTTTGTCCTATCAACAGTGGGACTTGCAAATACGTATCATCAACAACCAAAACATCCAGCTCTGTATCGATTTCATCAATTCTGACATGTACGGTAACTTTAGACTTCGGAATAACTGTTGAATTTCCAAAACCTCTTATTGTGGGTAATGGTGTATGCCCTTCTTCTGATAGGCCCAATGTGACTGAGTCTGAATGGCGAATCATACTGCAATCACTTCCGAAATCAATATATGAGTTCATCATCTGACCATTAACACAAACAGACTTATTAAACTTGTCACTAGCGGGACCGACTACACCATCACTAAGAGGTATGACATGGCCAGAATAACCATCAGGTTTTCCAGACTCGCAGCTTTGTTTTACCTCAGTTGCAGCAGACAGCAAGTTGTCTGCATCTAATACTACAACCTTCAAAACCTTTTTGTCAACAGACTGGTTGTTTGGGTCGTTGGTTTCATATGTTTGCATCTGCAAGGGTCTTCTAGTGCAACCTTCAGTGTTATGGCCTACGCGGTGACACTTGTTGCACTTGATTATTGGCTTGGTGCAATTTAAATAAATATGACCGCGCTCGTTGCAATTGAAACAGGTAGAGTCAGCTCCCCTACTACTCGTAGCACTCTTACCAGTAGCATTACCACGAAATTCACGTCTCCTAAACGAGTTCGCTGCACTTCGCAATGCGTCTTTAGACTGTGAAGATTGTTGTGACGCTAAATAGTTCAACAAGTCCTCCGGTTCCTCACATTTGAGGGCTTGAGCCCCATTCCTAATCGAACCGTCCGTGATCCCATAGATTATACAATCAACTGCCTTTCGACCGACAATCTCACACCGACTCAACAATGACAATTTCTCGTAAAAGTAATCTCTGAGAGTTTCGTCTGTGCGAGATTTTCGGCTTAACATTTCATCGAGTAATTTACCATAGTTAACGTCATTTGGGAAAGCTTTCTTCAATTTACTCTGCCAATCGTCCCACGAGTAACTAAGCGATGGTAAGGACTCGTACCAACTTTTTGCTAGCCCGCGTAACTTCTGTAGCGCGTAGTGAACTACTTGCTTCTCATCCCAAGAATAAATCTCAGCGCACTCGTTCACCTTCTTTATCCAGCGTACGACATCCTGAGCCTTGTTGTTAGGGTCGAATTCCGGAACAACGTTATTGTTAGAGGAGTTCTTACTTGGTACACCTTGTAGCGCCGACACTAGCTTCATCAATTCCTCTGTAGTTAAACCAGTTGGTCGACTCCTTTTTGCAGGAGTCTCGTTACCTCCCTCTGATGAAGACGAGGACTTTCTTCTTCGGTGCCTTCGTTTACCACGCCCCTTTTCTGAAAATTCAGGCGCATTTTATGTTCTTTGGCCTTAGCGCGACCACGACCTTCTTTTTGCCTGACTTTGACTGACTCTGAACTTGCCTGGCTTTGGACTTTGACTTTGGACTTTGACTTCGGACTTTGACTTTGGACTTTGACTTCGGACTTTGACTTTGGACTTTGGACTTTGACTTTGGACTTTGACTTCGGACTTTGACTTTGGACTTTGGACTTTGACTTTGGACTTTGACTTCGGACTTTGAACTTGGCTGACTTTGACTTTGAACTTGGCTGACTTTGAACTTGGCTGACTTTGAACTTGGCTGACTTCGACTTTGTACTTGGTTAACTTTGACTTTGACTGACTTCGGCTAAGGAGGCTAAGCAGCACATCTACATGGCCACACACCTAACAGCACATCTACATGGCTGTAAGGGTACTCTATAGGCAGCACACCTACGTGGCCGCACACCTAACAGCACACCTACATGGCTGTAAGGGTACTCTATAAGCAGCACACCTACATGGCTGTAAGGGTACTCTATAAGCAGCACACCTACATGGCCGCACACCTAACAGCACACCTACATGGCTGCACGCTTACAGCACACCTACATGGCTGTAAGGATACTCTATGAGCAGCACACCTACATGGCCGCACGCTTACAGCACACCTACATGGCTGTAAGGATACTCTATGAGCAGCACACCTACATGGCCGCACGCTTACAGCACACCTACATGGCTGTAAGCTGTAAGGATACTCTATAAGCGGCACACCTACATGGCCGCACGCAACATCTCGGTAACATAAGAATGGTTATAATTCATTCATTACTTACTGTTATTGCCCGGCATGGCTCACAGCAGTCCAACTCGTAGATTCAATCCCACTTCTGAATTGAAATAAAACTATCTGGATAGCGTATAAGCAGTTATATTTTCAATCTTCCACCTCAACTGACGTCCCGATACTTCAACGCCATTCAACCTTTTTTTTTACTTTTTCTACAACCAGTCATATTTTATCGAAGAGGTTATAATGGCGGCCAAGTATCGATGTATTAATATTAGTTTTAACAATTAAAAACTTTATTGTAATATTTAAATAACTTAAAAAAATACTTAAATAAACAAAAATCACAACACTACAATGTATGTCAACAATTAAGTAACAGTTTGATATAAGTAAACACTTTTTTTTTTGCCTCTAATATCCTATGCCTTTATTAATCTTGGCACAATATCTTTCTTGAACTGTTATAATTATATCCTATACTAATGTTTCATATAAACGACGGATATCTCCAGTTACCAGTTTCTGTTTTTTCATTGACTGTAGATATACCTCAAATCGTATCGTACTTAGAGTGTCTATATTTGATGACCCATGCTGTAGGTAATTACGGAAAATTCCACAATTCCAAAGACCATTTGTCTAACTTGATATTTTCATGATAATTATGATATATTTACCACACCACACAGCTTTTATGACTTTAATTTGTACATTTATATTTTGTCCTCTTCAGTCTTTAATTTTTGTTCTAACTGTCCTCGCTATCAACATGTCATCAAGCTGGTAAACGCATAATTTTATTAGCTACTATCACTAGATTTTACAGCTCTTCACCTGTTTGGCATGGTGCACTAGACCTCATCTTTGTTTTTAGTGACCATAGTGAGCGCAGAGACACGCTTATGCATTGAATGTTTATGTTACACCTTAAGCATGAATGTGAATAGGTAAAACAAAGTATAATAAATTATAAATATTAGATGTCATATACCAAAGAAATATGTACTAATATGTACAATATGTTCAAAGTATAATAGTTAAGCTGCATATTTAGCGGAATATTACCGATTTATGACATATTTATTACCTTATAAAACAGATCTAATTAAAATACAAAAAAAAAAATCACTTCTTCCTGACTTATAAATAAATAAAAATAAATAAATAAAATAAGCCTTTATTCAGATTAAACTTATCTACTAAAACATTATATTCACTAATCTGATTGCCGTTTGGCAAAGGCCTCCCCTAGGGTTTTCCAAAGTTTCCTGTTCGTTGTCTTTCTAATCCATGTTGGTCCTGCCACTGTTTTTAATTCATCCTCCCATCTTTTTCTTTGCCTTCCTCGCTTTCTTTTTCCATCTCGAGGGTACCACACAGTGACATCTTTTGCCCATTGTTTTTCTTACTGCGTAATGTGTGACCTGACCATTCCATTTGAGTCTCTTCACCGTGTATGTCACATCTGTCACACCAGTTTTTGCCCTTATATCACTCAGTTTAATTCTGGTCCCTTAGTCTAACACTTAGCATACTCCTCTCCATTCTGTTCTGGCATACTTGTAGAGATTGTTGTTGTTTGTCTGTTAGTGACCATGTTTGACAGCCATATGACATGCATGGCAGTATGCAAGTGTTAAACAAGGTCCTTTTGTTTTTCATTGAAAACTGGGGATTTTTCATTATTTCCTTGAATGACCAATATCTTTTCCAGGAGTTATTTATTCTTGTGTCAATTTCTTTCTTCATCTGGTCTTCTGGTGAAATTATTTGACCTAGATATATATATTCTTTCACATACTCTATACTGTTGTTATTTACTGTAACTATCTTCTGAAACCCATTTGTCATTAATTTTGTTTTTTCTGTA